>JAJPUD010004089.1:201508-212208 GCA_023553655.1 Myrmecobius fasciatus
TGTGTAGACAAGATTTTTCTTGCACAACAATGACAAGTTTGGAAATATGTATACATATATTCAATTTGCCAATATTTTAACATAATTAACATGTAGTGGATATCCTGCCATCTAGGGGAGCGGTGGGGAGTTGGGGGAAAAATTTGTAATGGAAAGCTATGTAAGGGTTATTGTTGAAGAATTACCCACACATATGTTATGCAAATAAAATTAAAAAAATTGAAATATATATAATAACTATTTAAGTAAGCAATCTTATAAAATAATTGAATCCCTCACTACTCCATATAACATTATTACCTTTTATTTTGAAATAAGCTTTTCTAAAAACTACTTCACAAACATTTTGAAAGAAAGTCCTTTGATAATCTAAAATAAATCTAAAATCTTTTTTTTTTTTTTTTTGGTCTGGCAATTGGGGTTAAGTGGCTTTTTCAGGGTCACACAGCTGTTACGTGTCTGAGACCAGATTTGAACTCAGGTCCTCCTGACTTCAGGGCTGGTGCTCTATGCACTGCGCCACCTAGCTGCCCCTAAAATCTTTTAATGTGAAGATTTAAATGTGGAGATGAAAAGTGGCAGATGCACACCTCAAAAAAATTCCAGAGGAGAATAGACTATCAAGATTTTTTCACGAATAAAATCAAATATCCCTTATGTATCTAAAGTGTTGGTCATTGCCTATGGGTTATCTATAAACTAGTAAGATAGGTCAGACCTGAGGAATGTAAGCAAGCAGCAATCTGGATTAGAGCAGTTCTGCCCAAGCCCCTGAAAAAGAATTACTTGGGGGGTATGAGGGAAGGAAGACCGGAAACGAAAAAGAAAATGATTTAGCTTTCTATATGACTAGAGAAGAACCTCATTATCTTTAGATGAGTTTGGAATCTTCCATCACTGTCTTAGCAGCATTTTGAGAAAACAGAAGGGATCAGCATCAACATAAGAAGAAAATGATAGAATGAGTATAGTGAGATAAAACAGATTCAGGGTTCTATGAGGAACCCAGGATAAAAACTACATTAAGTATAAAGGGAAAGACTTAAGGAATTCAACAAAAGGATAGCAAATAACTTTAAGTTTACAACACAAACTACAAACAAGAGCCCATTTTCCTCTATTCTTTATATTTATTTCTAAGAAGTATCACAGACTTTAATAGAAAAATTTATTCCAACTATTCACTGTGATAAATATCAGCTTTTGAAAATTATGAAGTTTGGTAGTCTGGTATCAACAGATAATCATTCAGGGGTAAACACACAGGTAAGGGTTCAAGAACAATACCTTTAGAAAAATATATTCAGCCCCTCAAGAATACCCCAGAGTCCCAAGATAAAGATGTAGCAGCTGCTTTTTGGGGACCCAGTCTGCCAATATACATAGAAAACTGAGTAGTTTCACAGCATTCCTTAATCAAGTCCCGAAGTCAATGTTAGTGATGGGGGTAGATATGGGATATATGTAAGTTATGTTTTTAATTGATAGAATGAGAGATTAAATTACTTGTCCAGGATCATACACCTGAGTGAATCAAAGGCCACATTTAAATTTAGTTCTTCCTGGATGTAAGGCAGATCCCCTTTTTGCTAAACTATACTACTTCCTCTCACACTACAATGTATAAAGCTAAGTTATCTCTCTATAATTCATAGTAAAAATATGTAGTAATAAATTTGTCTAATAGAAAAAAATTCTAAAATGGTGATCAGTTTTTTTTTGTTTTTTTTTTTGTAACTCTGCAAGGTCCTTCAGGAAATTTAGAAGGAAGAGCCCTTCCTCCAAGGACTTTGCACATGACAGACATTGAATAAATATCTTTAATATTATTCAATTAAAATTTCAGAATCAGTAATTTTGCTGTATTGTGCATTACATAGAAACTGGAGGAACAGCAATTATGATATGAAATGTAAAAGTTGAATTAAATACAATGTGAAAAATGAATTATGGAGAAAATTTTGAAAAAGGACAAAAATGTTTTGAAGCTGAATGTAGGTACTACAAAGACAGTTTTAGATTCTTATGCTATTGGCTTTTATCTTAATTGTCATTCTTTTTCTTGGTCAGTATATTGATGGAGGAAATGAGGAAGTAACTTCTAAAGCTTGTCTACCTCAACAGTATATGCTGCTATTACTGTTTATTTGCTCTTTCTTTTCAAACCCACTGTTTCAAATAACAACAGATCAGCATTTTGATGTCTTAATAACATCTGCCTTCCAAACCACAAGTCACAGGAAGTAGCCCCTACAGGGACTCATTGCATAATACTTTGCTGGAGAAATTCAACAAAAGTACATCATATTGCAAAGAAAAAATGACATAAAGGTGTTTTGGATCATTTCCTCACACTATTTCTATTACAATACACATCATAGAAGGATGTTTATTACGCCCAAATAATATTGCTTCTAGCCTAGGAAAACTTAACTGTCCAATTTATTAACATATGGCTTAGAGAAATGACTAGAGATTTTATTCATGTAGCTAAATATATAAAAATCAGTGACTCATCATGTAGGTATCTGATATTACTTGTATAGTTTAGAGAGGTTTTTTTTTTCAAGATTGAAAACGAATACCACTTCTTTGCATAGTTAGAAGACTGTAACTGTCAAGCATTATGCATATTGTCAGACTAATTGATATATTGACTAGTTAAGAGAAACCATTTTTTTCTCCTTTCTTTTTAATACCTTGTTATAACAAATGGCTCTTTGGGGACAGTATAATGGAGGGATACATTAGGAATTAAAAGTGATATTAAAATTTTAAAAATAAAAATAAAGTAGACTCCAATTGAAAAATAAGTCAAATGGAAAGATAATTTTATAGGTAATAAATAAACAACAATACAAAAAAAAAACTTCAAATCAGAGAAATTAAAATTTAAAAAATCCTGAGATTTCATTAGGGTAAAAATAACTTACTCCATAAGTCTGTATATATCAAATGGATGAACAAGGAAAGGTTTCTTACTACTAATGTGCCCTACCAGAAAAATTTTCCTTGTCAAATTTACTTATGTTTGACACATTTTGAAGTTCTGGCACCACCTTCATGCAAATAAGTATGTATAGAACAGAAAGAAATGTTGGGAATTATTCAATGACTATATGCATCACTGAAATAGTTTATTCTCTCAGCATCTAAGGGGGATTTCAGGTAATTAATAATTTCCCAAGAGTAATCTGTAAAGTTTAATTAATGTTTTCTGTGTATCTTAGCACTTAGTAAAATAGTCAACAGAAATTTCTATTTTATTATTATAGGTTTTTCATTCTTCAACATGGCAAGCCAAAGTTAAGTTCAACAAAGATCATTCTGAGCTCCAGAAAAAAAAAATATCACCTACAAATTGGCATCACCTTGCAAGCTGGCAAAAGAAATGGTAGTAATGAGTGGTGGCAAGTTTTCCTGTCTTTCTCTGCTCTTTAAATCAAAAACAAAGTCCATTCTATTTTAAATCGGCCTTAACCTTAGAAAGAGTTGTCATGTGATTTGGCATGTTCTGCTTCCTAAAAGCCTGCCATTTATCACCTAAAGAAAGGTGCAAGATTTACAGTAAAATCAGCTTTTAAAAGCATGAGAAATTTGATGATATTGATTGCTTCAGGAGTAGCAGCAAATTCTCCATTTTTAAAGCAACTTTCCCTACCTACACATCAACTAATGCCATTGATGAATTCCATTCTGTAGTGAGTGAAATTTATTGTTCAACAAGATTCTTTTACCAATCCTACAATTTTGCTTAGGAACACATATTCCTGGAACAAATCACACTGAGGAATCTACATATACAGAAGAATCTCTTGAAATGCAACTGAGCAGAATATTTCAGCCATGGGAAAGACAAATATTCCTGTAATTGCATTTCATTTTACAAGATGTATTCTGAAAGAATCGTAATAGCCACATAAAAGCCATGAGGAAAAATATCCATATCCTAATGGCAGGAAATTTAGGATTAAGTAAAATATTTTTTGCACCCTGATACTCAGTGTTCAGGTATTGATCATCATCTTCAGACTTATTCACTATTTGGTTCAACTGAAGATGATAAAGCTCACTTATTTAGTATTTTAAAAGTACTTTTAAGATATTCCATAAAAAGCTTGTCTTGGTGAAGGTGAATTAATCAATATCTACAAAATATTATTCCTTTGAGATTAACTTTATGGTCAAATGCACATTTCATTCATATATCTTGTACTTCATAATGATGGGAGGAAAATGATGTAGTTGAAAGAAATCAGAAAACTTGTGATCAAGATCCATCTCTAATATTTCTTAGTTATGTAACTTTGTGAAAGTCATTATTTTCTCTGAGCTTCCATTTTCATCATCTATAAGATGGAGATAACAATACGTATAAACAAAGCAGTAACAAAGTTGTTAAAAATTTATGGTTTCTTTATATAGCAAACATTACTAGTAGAAAAATAATGGTTCAAAATAATAGCCAATATTTATGTAATGCTTTATGGTTTGCAAAGTGTCTTATCAGTATTATTTCATTTTATTTTTACACACAGGTTCATACAATTAGTAAATATCTGATGTGAAATATGATCTTGGTCTCCTTCACTCAAGGACCATCACTTTATCCACTCTCCCACATAGCTTTTACAATAGTTAGCATTTATGTATAAATACTTTAAGCTTTGAAAAGTACTTTAACATGTTATTTCATATGATTTTCACGATAACCTAATGAAGTAGGTACTAGTATTCTTCTCATTTTATAGATAAGGTTTACAGTAAAATTTACAAGAAAGTGAGGCTGAGAGAGTTTAATTTACTTGCTCATATTCACACAACTAGGAGATATCTGAGACAGAATTAAAACTCAAGTCTTCATAACTCCAAATCTATTATTTTACTCACTTCCAGTTAAATTATATTATGAAAAAAATGAATTATACTTCATATGATCAAATTATCTTGTATTTGTTCTTTGAGGATAGCTAAGTGGCACAGTGGATAGGGTGTTAAGCTTAGAGTCATAAAGACTCATCTTTGATTAATTTAAATATGGTCTCAGATACTTAATAGCTGTGCGACCCTGGGCAAGTCATTTAAATCTCTTTGACTCAGTTTCCTCATCTGTAAAATGGTCTGGAGAAAGAAATAGCAAACCATTCCTGTGTCTTTGCCAAGAAAACCCAAAATGAGGTCTCAAACAGCTAGACATTACTGTCAAATAACTAAATAATAACATATATTCTTTGAACTCATTCACTATTACAGTCAGACCTAATGTTCCTGAAATAACAACTAGTTGTCACAGCGACAATTGGATGGAAAATTGGTCTTAAAATATGTAGCTATCAACAAGATATTTAGGCTTGTGGAGAAGTTTTCAGAAAAATGGAAAAAATCTCTGCCTTTATGTGCCAAACTAAATATATACAAATAAGACTTATAAGAAAAATCAAGACAAAGAAAGTTTCATATATTTTCCTGCATTGAGGCTAATATACTATATCACAGTGTATCAGAAGGAGCATCAGATTTTGAGTCAGAAGATTTGGGATCAAATTCTTTACAAATCACTTCCATTCCCTGTTATTTTCATCATTTAGGAAATGAAGGAGTTGGCATAAAGTTTGTAAAAATGACAAATTATGAAAAGTTAATGTTAGAGGGACATTGGAAAGACTGTTGGCTCAAGTCAGATCTGGGCATGCTAATACACAGTTGGTGGAATGGAGAATTATCAAAAGAGTTGAATATATTTCTACAGAACAGTTTTTAAATCATTTTGACCCCAAAATCTTACTAAGAAGCTTCAAAGTCAAAGATAGAGAGAAAAGTCCCATATGTACCAAGAAATTCATGACACTTGGTATGGAAGAAAAAAAGAAATTGAAAAACATTTTATGTCTATTGATTGGGAAACAGAAACATAAATTATGGTTTATAAATGTATGAGAATATATTGCACCATAGGAAGCTAATTTGATGAGGGCTAAGAAACATTGAAAGAGGTAAAAACTGAATCAGGATGAAATGTGAAGTCCCAATAGAACAACATATACAAGGACTTTAAAAACACAAATAAAAACAGCACTTAAAGGCAGCTAAACTGATTAATTTTAATGATCAGTCTTGTCTCCAGAGAATAGACAAAGAAAAAAACAAACATCTCTATTCTCAGTGTTGGCAGACTACAGATAGGATTGTACACTGCAGTTTTAATTTCTGTATTGGCTAGTTTTGCATAACTTTTTTTTTCTTCTACTATAAAGGGAAGGAAGAAGAAGATATTCTGGAAAATATTTGCAATGTAAAAACAAACAAACAAACAAACAAACAAAAAACACAAGATAAAGGACATCAAACAAGCAACAACTACAAAGGAAGAACTTGGCTCAGAAAATGTTCAGGACAGCTTGCCTATCTAGTCTCAATTATGTTATCAAACATTTAGCTGAAATGCATCAGAATTCTGTACTTTTAAAGCTTAGGTCTTCCCACCTGTAAAATGAATTTTTTTAAACTATGTAATTTTTAATTGTCATTTCTAGATATATGATTCTGAAATTATTCTGTTATGCAAAATGTTTATGAGAATGTGACCTTGAAAGCCTATAGGGCTGGTTTTCAGTATAATGTTTTGATACCACATTATATCCAACTGCAGTTGCAACTGAAAAAAATGATTGCATTTACACATTTTTACAGTTTTATTAACAAATATGTCCCTGTAGGTAGGCATAATAAAAAGCTGACTTTATATTATGATTTCAGGAGTACTAGAAAAGCTTTCTATGCTCCCTTTCTTCTCATAAATCAAACGTTTTCACCTACAGATGACTAAATTCTATGAATAACAGAAAACCTTTTTATCTACAATAAAAGATGGCTTAAGATCCAAACTGAATAAAATTTTCATTGGTAATACAGACTTAAATTTACATAATGGTTGAGATCTCTTCCTGAAAGCAAAATTTGATATGTACAGATGAGGGAATCAAATTGATTGAAATGTAAAACATTTATTAAGAATGATGAATTTCAGGCAGATAGATAGCACACTGGATAGAACACTAGTTTTAGAATCAGGAGTATCTGAGTTCAGATCTGACTTTAGAAACAATATTTACTAGTTATGTCACTCTGGGCAAGTGATTTCACCCCAACTGTCTTATAAAAAAAGAATGATACATAATTAAACATTTTCTAAGAATAATTTATTAAGAATATTAAGAACTTAGTATATGTGACATTTATTGAGGAAAGAACTGTGGATATAAATGAAAGTAAACAAAATAGTCTTTGTCCTAAGGGGAAGCTCATTCCATTAGAGAAAGGCAACACATATAGTGGATTGGAAACCAAGGAGGTCTAGTTGATCTGATAACTATTAGCTAGAGGGAATTAAGGGAGTCAAGAATACTCATGTATAAAAGAATCAGTTAAGCAAAAAAATAAACAAACAAACAAAAAAAACCCCTGTCAGACATTGTGACTAAAAATATATTATAACACAATGGTATTCTTTCTGTTTATATGAAGCAGTATGTTCATTAACTCCCAAATTTATAAGCAGTTTGCTTTCAGCTTTTTACTTTTATGTTCATAATTTGCCTCCCTAAGTTGCTAAAGAGTTGGGATAATCATGGCAAATGTTATTTATAGATTAGGAATATTTCTTACATAATTCCAAATTTATTTCTAGAATCAAATAGAATTCTGACTGATTAAAAGGATATTTTCCAATAATTTAGTTCAAACCTAATATTTTCCCCCCTCAGCTCATAACTCGTTAGCCTTTCACTCATCATTCCCAGTGCCAGAATAAATAATTCTGTTCTCTTTACTGTTTGCCTCTTTTAAGAATTTGTAGATTATTATCATGTCCAATTTTATCTGCTTTTTTGTCAAGATGCAAATTTTTAGGGTTCTTTCTTCTTTCAACTTTCCTCATAAATCAAATTCTTCATTGCCTTAATCTTCTTTATTGATTTTCTCTGGACTCTTTCCAGTTTATTTACATTTTTCTAGTTTAATGGAGATCAAAGCTGAATGCAATTTTATCCTTGGAGCCTTATCAGAATCATATAGATATGGAATGTTATATTCCTACTCTATGATGGTTTTTTGGGTTTTTTATATATCATATGGATAAATTAGCTTTTTCTCAGACTTTTTGCTATCATCATTACTAAGTTAATTGTTTTTATTGGGACCTACCACTAGATAGCAAATATCTCATATCTTTTTGTTCTAGCCAATGAAAAAATTAGCTTACAATATTTGAGAAATAAAACTATTGCTTCTTTAAGCTTTATAAGATGCTTTACTTATGTTATTCCATATAATCTTCAGAGTGAACCTTTTGAAGTAGCTGGTATTTTATTTTATTTTTTTTATTAAAAGCTTTTTATTTGTAAAACATAAGGGTGATTTTTCTACATTGACCTTTGCAGAACTTTTTTTTCCAAGATTTTCCCCTCCTTCCTCCCCACCTCCCACCCCTAGGTAAGAGGGAATCTAATACATGCTAAATATGTTAAATTACATGACAAATCCAATATATGTATACTTATCTATACAGTTATCTTAGTGCATAAGAAACATCAGATCTAGAAAGAGAAAAAAACAAAAAACAAAATAACAAAACAACAACAACAACAACAACCTAAGAAGAAAAACAAAATGCAGGGAAATATTCACAGAAAGCGTTAAAATGCTGTGTTGTGGTTCACACTCAGTTCCCTCAGGTCTCTCTCTGGATGTATATGACTAGTGGCTGCTATTTTAATGATTCTCCAGAAGAAGAATGTTTAGATAGATCAAGTGAATTGTCCAGGGGCACAAGTTAGTAAGAATCTTGTGTTAAAATTCAAAATTAGGTTTCCTGCCTGACTACAACCTATGGATTACAAACTTCTCATATTTTATTTTGTGATTTCTGTCCCTGTATTTTCATAAATTCTACATAGAACATTCCTTCAGAAGATGGCGAACTGCAGACAGCATCCTCTGTGAGCTCCTGAGACCTTCCCTCAGACCCAGACAAATTGAGCCTCCAAACTGGTTCTAGAGTGAGGGCTCCACCAAACACTTGGACTACAACACACTTCTATCAAATATCTACTTTGAAAGAACTTCTGAGGTCAGTTTTAGACTGACAGGGGATCGAGCAGCTCCCAGCGCTCAGACGCTAGGGCACAGCCGGGGTGCAAGTCCAGGGCTGGGAAGGACCAGAAGATTTTAGGCTGCCAGGAAGTCCCTGGGAGATGCTTGGGCCACTTTGATCTGCTTGCGGGGCAGATGCTTTGGCAGGTCTACTTTTGATAAAGGGTGGATTGAGAGCAGCTGAAAGTGTGGTCCTAGTGAGAATCTAGCCAGATCAGCCCCAGACTGGAAGTCAACTCGGCAAATTGCCCCAGGGCAAATTGAAATTGCTGCTGCAGCCTCTGCTGCCCCTCCTGCTGCTGCAGAATTCCCTGCTGGTGATTGATACCTCTGCTGAAAATCATGAGCAAGAAGAAGAGACCTCTCACCATAGAAAGCTTTTACGGAGAGAAACTAGAGAAGTCCCCAGATCCTGAGATTCTGAAAACAATCCCAGATAAAGCCACAAAGGAGGACTTAAGCTGGTCTCCCTTTCATAAGGCTTACCTGGAAGATTGCATAAAAAATCTCAAAAGAGGGGGGCGGAGCCAAGATGGCGAACTGCAGACAGCTTTCTCTGTGAACTCCTTTGGGACCTTCCCTCGAACCCAGACAAAGTGAGCCCTCGAACTGGTTTGTGAGTGAAGGCTCCACCAAACATTTGGACTACAACGCACTTCTATCAAAAATCTACCTTGAAAGAACTCCAGAGAAGGTTAGCCTCAGGGGAAATCGGCCTCTGGTCGCGAACAGACTCCAGCCGGGGCAGAAGTCAGGGGTGAGATAGAGAGGCGGATTTAAGGCACCCAGGAAGCCCCTCGGAGACGCCTGGGCCACTTTGCTCTGCTTTCGGGCAGGTGCTTTGACAGATCTGCCTTTGGTAAAGGGTGGATCAAGAGCAGCTGAAATCGTGTTCCTAGTGCGAATCTAGCCCGACCAGCCTCAGACCGGAAGTCAGCTCGGCAAACTGCCCCAGGGCAAATACAAATGGTGGCAGTTTTCTCTGCTTTTGACCAACATCCCAACTTTAAACCATGAGCAAGAAGCAGAAGAGAGCTCTCACCATAGAAAGCTTTTACGGAGAAAAAATAGAACAGTCCCCAGATCCTGACATTATGAAAACAATCCCAGATGAAGCCACAAAGGAAGACTTAAGTTGGTCTCCCTTTCAGAAGGCTTATCTGGATGATTGCATTAAGAATCTCAAAAGAGAGCTAGAAGAAGAATGGGGAAATAAATTGAGATCAGGGCAACAGAAATATCAAAAACTGGAAAATAGGACTGGTGAATTGGAAAAAGAAAACGGTTCACTGAAAAACAAAATTGGTGAATTGGAAAAAATCACCAATTCACTGGAAAATAAAAATGGTGAACTGAAAAACAAAATTGGTGAATTGGAAAAAGACAACAATTCACTGAAAAACAAAATGGGTGAATTGGAAAAAGACAACAATTCACTGAAAAATAAATCTGGCAAAATGGAAAAAGAATGCATTGAATCAAGAAACTAAATTGGCCAGCTACAAAGGAGCTAAAAAAAATAACTGAAGGAAATAATACTTTAAAAATTA
>JAJPUD010004090.1:0-26711 GCA_023553655.1 Myrmecobius fasciatus
GCCTCCCATTGTTTTCTATTTATATATAAATGTTCACATATGTTTTCAATAAGAAACCTAAGAAAACAAACCACCCACAGTACACGACACTGACTTTTTTCTTCATTTATAGAATCACTATCTAATTGTTAGCACATGGAGAGGAGGCCAGAAAAACAAAACATCTTTGGACAAAGAATTGGGGATGAGCAAACCGGGTCATTGAAATGTTAGGAATCTGCTTCTCTAGGTCTTCACTAACATTCTTGTTCCTTATCCTTCAATGAATAATTGAGTAATTAAGGCATACCTCCTATGGATTTGGATCGCAGAACATCATAGGTTCCAGCAGAGGCAGCCTGCATTCATTCATGCAGCCCATTTTAGAATGTAGACTCAAAAAATGTTCGAGAGGGAAGGGGCCTTGGAGATCAGCCCATCCCATATAACTCAATATTCAGGGTGTCAGACAAAAAACATTTCATGTAACTGAATATTTTATTTCCTCCTGGAACAGGGATGGGTTTGCCACTGCTGAATGAAATAAGCTGAGGTTGGATTTGTTCCGGTGGATAATTTTTGAAGAAATTAATAGATACACAGAGCTGTAGGATGCCCCATGGATCAGATATTAGCTCAGCTGCTCTGTGTCCACTTAAAATCTGCATTTTAAACCAGCATGCTAATTAAGAGCTGTTGAAATTGTCATTCAAAAGGCTGGGCAGTTACAGCAAAGGTTAGCATACTCTATGATGATCTGTGGGAAAGCCTCCACAAGCTAAAATGAAGAACCTTGACCTGGGCTTGCTCCAGATTCACAACTCTTAATATTTTTTCCTCTGCCTTTAAGGGTCATATTACCCACTCCCCTGAAAATTTGGTTAACTGTAGTCTAACTATATTAATAGTCTTTAAAAAATTTGGAACACCATATTAAATCAAAACACACTTAAAGTAAGTATTAGCAGCTAGATGGCTCAGTGGATACAGTACTAGACTTAGAGCTAGGGAGACTTCAATTCAAATTCTGCTAGTTGTACCCTGAACAAATCACTTAAGCTCTTTAAGATATGGGGATATCTTTCAGATAATGGTGATAATAACAGCACCTACCTCTCAGGATTATAATGTGTAACATCTTTGAGAGGCTATGTAAACTTTAAATTGCTATAGAATTGCTAGTTATTATGAGTAAGAATAATATTTATTAGGTTCTAGAAAATACTTAGTTGTGTTTTTATAGAATTCTAATATAGCAGCAATCCTCAGAAATACAGAATCAAAATTTTCAAATAATTCTTCCCTTGAAAGATTAAAAAAATAAAAACCTCCAAACTTTTTTTCTTTAAAGTATTCATTTCATTGTATGTCAATCAAATGCCTTTGGTTCCATCCAAATGACAAGAGGATTTTGACTTCCAATTAATTCCATAGTACATTTAGAAATTAAGAAATGAAGCATCAGTCTCAAATAGGCTAACAAAGTCCAATGACTTGGCTTAATAAAGTAACGTGTTACAGACGTTAGTGATGTTTGGTCAGCTGCTTGCCTTAAGTTGAGTTTCCAAAAACGTATTTTTACACAATTAAGTGTGCTGAGTCACTACACATCATCTTTTCCATCTGTAGCTGTGATCCAGAAATTTCCAGTTCAAATGGAAGAGGTGGAAAGGAGATAGAGTGAGAAATAAGCAACCTATGCTTCTTCACAGACTCTTCCTAATGTTTCTTGGTTTTGCAACAAGCCATCTCCCTGCCAGACAAAATCAAGAATAGTGTTTCCCTCCACGGCTGACTGCTGAGATACTTATAGTATATGGCTCAGCATTTGATCCTCTGACACAGTGTCCAGAAATCAGCTTTGATCCTTGGTCTTTCCTACCCGAGGAAGAGGCAGAAAAAGGCATGATAACAAAGTGGAGGGATTCAAGTTATTTTTATTTGACAGCTAACCTCATTTCAGCTTCAAGAAAATGGGCAGTCATTGTGCTATTACATGAGGGCTGAAATAGAAGACATCTATTGAGATGTAAGTGCAGTCTTAGTTCCAGACAGGGGAGGAGAATGAGTGATTTCTTGAGGTCTCCTTCCAGTATTGGGATTCTGGGCATGTGTACAGAGTTATGTCTATGTGTGACAAACCTGTGTTTACCAGCAATTTTCCAAGATGCCATCTGAGGCTGCCTTGATCTCAATGAATACTCCTCCCATGCTGGTTACAGTCAAAGAATAGCTCTCTAAACTTATTTTAAAAAACAACAACAACCCACATCAACTCTTGGTGAATATCACTATGGTAACAATGGCAAACCAAGAGGCTTATGGAGAAATATGGCAAAAACATATGCTAAAGATCCCAAGAGTTTGTTTGGCAGGGAAAAAAAAAGATGAAAGAAGAAAATTACCAGCATATTCAGCTGATGCACTTAGAAAAATTCACATGCCAATAATGTCAATCTTGATTTCTAATTTTAGTCCAGCACAATGGAAGCAACAAGATGGCATAAATGGGAAGGAGAGAAAACAGGCTCAAAACAGATGTCAAAAGGCAAGAGCAGGAGCAGGACTCTGAATCTCACAGCTGTGAATAAAAATTTCATTTCTTTAAATACTTGGATTCTCAGTAGCTTAGGGCAAGAGTCTAATGTTGTTAAATATAAAACCAGGCAAATGCTTCACTACAGTATTGGAGAAGATGAATCTTCAATTGAAGCTGGGATTGCATTAGCAATGTGCCCCTGCTTTCACTGGCCCATAAAGCAAAAAGCAAATTGTCTCAGTGGGAAAGCTTTTTGGAACTTAAGAGTTTTTCTATACAGCATCTTGACACCCTAATAATAATAACAGCAGCTCATATTTATGGGGAGCTTTAGGGCTTACAAAGCACTTTCCTCACAATAATTCTGCAACACAGGTAGTACTACAGGTTTTTTTTTCCATTTTACATATGAGGAATTGAGATTCAAAAAAGTTTGTTTGCTTTTATAATGAATGATTTGTCCATATGGTCATAGCTAGTGTCTTAGATGGGTCAAAGAATCATACAATATTAGAGACAGTATAAGGGGTTTCAGTGATCAAGAGATCCAATCCATATATGAACAGGAATCCATTTTACAACATAAATAGAAAAGCTAGTTCATTTCATCAGTATCCCAGAGTGACCATTCAGTCTCTACCTGAAGACTTTCCATAATAGAGAATGAAACTCATTAACTTCTGAGGAAGTCCATCCACTCTGCTTTTGAACATCTTAAGTATGAGCTATTCTCCTGATTCTAAGATTCTGTGACACATGGAAGCTTTCTCCTCTACCTCTGAAAGCATGTTGTGTCTGTTTTCTCATCATAATTGGTGAGAAAATGAACATAACTTTGCCTAGCCCATATTTGTTAGCATGAGAATAAACAATGCTTCACTTCCCATTCAACAGTCCATCTAAGCCACCTTGCCATATGCCCTGTTTCGCTTCATCTGGAGCACCATTAGACCCTGATCTAGAAAACATTCCTCCAGGCCCAGGAGGAATGAATCCACTCAACTTTTAGAACTCCTACCTTGAGGTTGAGCTGTGTTGATCCTTAATATGAGTGCAAGCTTGCCTAGTACAGTAAATCTGGCTGGACTCCTGACTACCAGACCATGTTTCACATCATATCCAGCTACCCACCCCAGCCATCTGCCTGCACATATACTCTTCCCCATTTAACCTCCAATCTCTCATTCTGGGTAAAATAACTGAATCAATACTATTAATGCATCTGGAAAGAATTTGTTGACTAAATGCTCTGTGGAAAAACTCAACATCCCTGTGAGTCCACAAATAGAAATTCTGTTCCTTAGTCACCACTCCCTTATACACCTTTTCTTTTTTATTAGAATATAAGTTCATTATAATGACATTGTGTCACTATATTTATTTGTATTACTATTGCAGTATTTGGTACATAGTAAGTACTCAGTTATTTTTTATTTATTAATTCATTTATTCTTCTAAAAAGGAAACTACAAAAATTTGATTAGAAGGAAAACAAGGAATGTGTGGAGGGTATTAATGTTTTAATGTTCCTTGAATCTTCTCCCCTAGATGGAATGCCAAACTGCATTTTGTGTACATGAAGTAATTAACTGACAATAGTAGGAGCATGAATGTAGTCAGCTCTAGGTAGATATCAGGGACTCTGCTTTTATCCTTTTTTTTTTTTTTTTTTTTTGCTTGTGCTGAGACTCTCATATTTTTTCCTGCTAACTTCCATGGCTCACTGCTGCATCAAGGATTCTTTCACTGGATAAAGATTTTTCCCATGTTTCTCTTGGGATTTTTCCATCTTTACTTGCTCAAGTATATTTGATCTGCACTAAAAAACTTTCTGGCAATGCCTTAATCTAATGAATAGAAGCCCATTTATCCTTAGTTACCTTCGCTTATCTTTTTGCCAATCAGACTTCATAAATTTAGACCTTACATTTACCAACCATTTTCCGGACTTAAAAAAAATAATATGATGCTGAAGCAGGATGTACAGGAAACCACTAGAAAGCAAAAGTCAACTGTTAAATTTGCTGTGAAAACATTTATATGTTAGAAATCAGAAAATTCTACAAATAGTATTTTTTGTTGATTGTCTAGTCTTAAGAAAGTGATGCAAAAATATTAATGTGGATTACACTTAAAAGAGCATTGTATGGGAAAAGGACCCACATATGCAAAAATGTTTATAGCAGCTCTTTTTATGGTAGCAAAGAATTGTAAAAAGAGTTGATGCCTATCATTTGGGGAATGACTAAACAAATTGTGGTACATGAAGGTAAAGGAATATTATTGTTATATAAAAATGATGAATAAGCTCATTTTAGAAAGGCCTGGAAAGATTTACATGAACTGATGCTGAGCAAAACAGGCAGAATCAGGAATACATTGTACACACTAACAGCATGAATGTGTGATGATCAACTACGAAAAGCTTGGTTCTTCTCAGTAGTTCAGGGATTTGAAGCAATCCCAATAGAATTTGGACAGAAAATGCTGTCTGTATCCAGAAAAAGATCTAGAGAGACTGAATGTAAATTAATATGTTGTTCACTTTTTTGTTTTTTTTCTCTCCCATGGTTTTTCCCTTTTGCTCTGATTTTTCTCTCTCAACATGATTCATATAGAAATGTGTATTAAAAATAAATAAATTTATTGCAATGAAAAAGAGGCAGACATGACTCAAATGATTAAACAACGACAATAAGCAAGGTCATCATGGCCAAGTCAGTTAACATATGAGTTTCATTTTTCTCATCAGTAAAATGAAAATAATATTGTTGTACTCAGCTCACAGGGCAGTTGTGAAGATTTGTTTTGTTTTGTTTGTTTTTTAATTAAAGCTTTTTATTTGCAAAGCATAAGCATGGGTAATTTTTCGACATTGACCCTTGCAAAACTTTCTGTTCCAAATTTTTCCCTTTTTCCTCCCACCCCTTCCTTGAGATGGCAGGCAGTCCAATACATGTTACATATATTAAAATATATGATAAATCCAATGTATGTATACATATTTATACAGTTACCTTGCTGCACAAGAAAAATCTGATCTAGAAAGAAAAAAAAACCTGAGAAGGAAAACAAAATGCAAGCAAACATCAACAGAAAGCATGAAAATGCTATATTGTGGTCCACACTCATTTTCCACAAGCCTGCCTCTGGGCTTATATGGCTTTCTTCATCACTAAACAATTGGAACTGATTTGAATCATTTCTTTGTTGAAGGGAGCCATGTCCATCAGAATTGATCATTGTATAGTCATCTTGTTGCTGTGTATAATAATCTCCTGGTTCTGCTCATTTCACTCAGCATCAGTTCATATAAATCTCTCCAGGCCTCTCTGAAATCATCTTCTTGGTCGTTTCTTACAGAGCAATAATATTCCATAACATTCATATACCATAATTTATTCAGCCATTCTCCAACTGATGGGCATCCATTCAGTTTCCAGTTTCTAGCCACTACAAAAAGGGCTGCCACAAACATTTTTGCACATGTGGGTCCCCTTCCCTCCTCTAAGATCTCTTTGGGATATAAGCCTAGTAGAAACACTGCTGGGTCAAAGGGTATGCACAGCTTGATAATTTTTTGAGCATAGTTCCAAATTGCTCTCCAGAATGGTTGGATCTGTTCACAGTTCCACCAACAATGTATCAGTGTCTCAGTTTTCCCACATCCTTTCCAATACTTATCTTTATCTTTTCCTGTAATCTCAGCCAATCTGATAGATGTGTAGTAGTATCTCAGAGTTGTCTTAATTTGAATTTCTCTGATCAATAGTAATTTGGAGCACCTTTTCATATGGACTACAAATAGTTTCAGTTTCTTCATCTGAAAATTATCTGTTCATATGAAGATTTGTTTACAATAAGGTATGTAAAGGATTTTGCAAGTTTTAAAGCACTATGGAAATGTCAGTTATTTTTATTTCACAAGGTGAAATAATTAATGATTGACATGAACTATCTGAATGTTTTCATTGTAATATCACATATGTTTGTGAAATTCCATCCAGTAAAGAACTGACAAAACAGAAAAAAAGTGTCTTGTCTATATATTCCTACTCACTCAGCTGCTAAACATTTATCAGAACCTCATTATAGCTTAAATAAATCTAATCTGCATTTATCAGATTTCTAACAAATTCCTAAAGTAATTTGCTGTCCTTATGTCTATCTGTGAGAAAGTAAGTGTACATACTTCCCTTCTATAAAATAAATCAGTTTCTGCTTTCTTCCTGCTTTTGTCCTGTAGTCATGATCTTTCTTTTTATAAATATATTTTTATTTCATTAAGTATTTCCTTATTAAATAAAAAATTAAATCTCCTTTAAAAATGTTAACATTCACTTAAAATTAAGTTCCAAATTCTCTCTCTTTCCTACTTCTCCCTTACCCTTTCTGAAGGCAAATAGTATAATATGGATTGTACACATAAAGTAACGTGAAACATTTTTCCATATTAATCATGTTACAAAAGTAAACAAAAAAGAAAATAAAAAAATATCCTTTCATTTGCATTCACAATGTATCAGTTAATTCCTTAGAGGTAGATACCATTTTTTATCATGTTTTTTTGGAATTGTCTAGGATCATTATCTTGATCAAAGTGGCTAAATCTTTTAAGAGTTAATTATCATTACAATATTACTGTAACTGTATACAATGTTCTTCTAGTTCTGTTAATTTTACTTTGTATCTGTTCACATCAGGTTTTTCTTAAATCATCCTGCTAGAAGAGTATTCCACCCCAATTATATAATACACTGTTTAGCCATTTCCCAGTTGATGGGCATCTTCTCAGTTTCCAATTCTTTGCCACCACAAAAAGAGCTGCTAAAAATATTTTTGTACAAATAGGTCCTTCAATCCCTGTCCCTCTTTAATCCCTTTGGGATAAATTTAGTAGTGGAACTTCCAGATCAAAGAGTGTGCCTATTTTTATAGCCTTTTGAGCATAGTTATAAATTGTTCTCTAGAATGGCTGGATCAGTTCACAACTCCAACAATGCATTAGTATCTCTAGTTTGCTCCATCCACTTTAACATTTATCATAGTCCTGTCATGTTCACCAATCTGATAGGTGTGAGGTGATATCTCAGAGTTTTTTTTTAACTTGCATTTCTCTAATAAATCGTGTTTTATAGGATTTTTTCCTCTGACTTTTGATTAGCTTGATTTCTTCTTCTGAATACTACTTGTTCATATCCTTCAACCATTTATCAATTGGAGAACAACTCATATTCTTATAAATTTGATTCAGTTCCCTATATATTTGAGAAATGAGACCTTTATCAGGGAAACTTGCTAATTCTGGTTGCATTAATTTTGTTTATGTAAGAGCCTTTTAATTTCATGCCTCAAATTTCACTTAATTTCATGCATAATTTACTTATGATATCACCCTTTATATCTAAATCATTTATCTATTTTTATTTTATTTTTGTATAATGTGTAAGATTGAACTTTATGCCTAATTTCTGTCAAACTGCTTTTCAATTTTCCTAGTAATTTTTGTTGTATGGAGAGTTCTTACCCCTAAAACTTAAATCTTTGGGTTTGGCAAAGGTCTATTACTATGACCATTTACAACTGTGTATTGTGTACTTAATTTGTTCCACTGATCTACCACTCTATTTCTTAGCTAGTAACCAGATTGTTTTGATGATTATAACTCTGTAACAGTTTAAGATCTGATACTGCTAGGCCACCTTCTTTCACATTTCCCCCCCCACTGATTGCCTTGGCATTCTTGACCTTTTGTTCTTCCAGATAAATTTTTTTTAATTCTATAAAATTATCTTTTGATAACTTGATAATTGGTATGGCACTAAATAATTATACTTAGGCAAAATTGTCATTTTTATTGGCTTGGCTGACATAATTTATCCAATTATTTAGATCTGTCTATTATATTCATATAATTCCTGGGTCTATGTTAGCAGGTAGACTTCCAAGTATTTTATATCATCTCTCTATCTCTTCCTAGCAGTGACCTTTCTTAGGATGTTTCTTTTCCACAGAATAGAAAATTAAGACAATTGAGAGAAAAAATTAAAAAGTCTGGCTGTGGTAGTCAAAATTGAATCCTACCATTTTCTCTTAGATGTCAATATTGGTTAGAGGTCTCTAGGAGCATGTGTAATATATACTTCAAAAATATTTTAGGCTACAATCAGACAGAGATGAACATTTGACAGTCTGTCATAATTTTATGACACTTTTGCCAACCATCCTAATCTGAATAGGGAACTTAATATTTTTGGTAGAATAAGACTTGGCAATTGTTGGATAAGCCTAGCTTTTGAAAATACTGTGAAAATATCAAATTCTATGAATTAGTATAGCTGACATTAGATTCACTGTAGTCATAAAGAAAACCATGAAGAAGCTATGTGTTTGATTTATGCTTATCTATTTAACCTAGGCTTTGTAGGGATCAATTAATTCTGCTTTGAGGTTTTCCTGTTCTTGACTTGAAGTTCACCATTTGACTTGAAAGTACTCCTAGGCAATGTAGTTTCAATGAAGAAACACTCTAAGGAAAGCAGGTTAAACAAGACATTTCAGGATGTGAAGTTTTCTGCCTTAAATGTCTAGGCAGTTAAATGGCTAGTATATACAGAAGGTTAGATTTGGACAGGAAGATCTGAATCCAAATCCTGTCTCACATGTCGGGCATTGGGTAAGGCACTTAATTTTTCTCAGTGTCAGTTTCATTAGCAGCATGATAGGAATAAAAATAATAATAACCAGCATATTTATAGCATTCTGAGACTTGCAAAGCATTTTACAAATATTAACTCATTTATCTTCACAACAATTCTAGGATACAGATATAATTATTGTGTCCATTTTGCAGATGAGAAAACTGATGCACATTGGGCAATAACTGTATAATAGGCTTAGGTTCTTACATAAAACAGAATAATTTAGTATAAAGAAAACATTTTTACTAATGATTTCTTTTTTTTTTTTTTTTGCTTTTTGCTGAGGCAAATGGGGTTAAGTGACTTGCCCAGGGTCACACAGCTAGGGAATGTTAAGTGTCTGAGACCAGATTTGAACCCAGGTCCTCCTGACTTCAGGGCTGGTGCTCTATCCACTGCGCCACCTAGCTGCCCCGTGCGCCACCTAGCTGCCCCAATGATTTCTTTTTTTAAAAAATTGGAATTCTTATTAAAATGAGTAATTGTGACAACACTAAGGACCTTTTTTAATGGGGAACATTTATAAAGCATCTGTGAATTTTATGTTTTTAAAAATTCTGGCACCAGCCCTGAAGTCAGGAAGACCTGAGTTCAAATCTGGTCTCAGACACTTAATATTTCCTAGCTGTGTGACCCTGGGCAAGTCACTTAACCCCAATTGCCTCAGCAAAAAGCAAAAAAAAATTCTGATTGTGACAAATATTTTTAAAAGATATTTTCATATATAAATTAGACCAGGAAAAAAGAGGATTATATGTGAAACCATGTATTTCTGTTATTTGTAGTTCAAAAACCACAGTAATAAGTTTTTGAACAAATCGACATCTAGATTCAATGTGATATTTTTCTCATTAATCTGCTGTTCCATATTTTGCTTAATCTAAATTTAGTTTTATCCCTAAGCTTAAATAGAATAACTGTTTCTAATTCAAAGTTGTGTCTTTATTTTGGAGTTGAAGTTTCCGTGAGATAGTGAAGAGGCTTGTGGCTGTCATATTGTCATCCTGAAAATTTATCCTCAACAACCAGTCTACTATCTTTTATCTTCCTGAGTAAGGGGCATAGTACTCATATGCCAGGTTAAAAGACCCAAAAAATGGATAGCCATCATTTTTACTTGAGTTGTCTTATTGGTTAGGAAAAAGAAAGGGCAACATTTCAACTGCATGCTCTCTCCTTTATAGAGTAGAAACAGAAAGATTTAATATACAGATCTCAACACGAGTAATATGAATTTCCATTAATATTTTTTCAATGCTAGTAGGATTTTTAAAATCAGTTTACTTCTTATTTGTTTGTTTTTAGAATATCTTACTTCTGGCTTTCTCTCCACAAGTACCAACCTTTCATGTACCAAAATAATTCCCCTTGGACACTGTGGTCTTTGCTAGTGAACAACCCCTTTTAAAACTGTTTCAGATGCAGAATGGTCTTGGGGGGGAAATTTCCTGAGATTTTATTTTAAGTACTCTTATTATTGTCAGAAAAAAGAAATGTACAAAGAACAATTTAACTAGAAAACCAAAGGTTTTTTTTTTTTTTTAAAGATTTAGAGTTGATTATTGATGCAAGTCTGTAATTAGATAAAATATGAAGTCCTAGTTAATAAATGGACTAGAATTTGCTTTTAAGGTATTCTAGACTTTAATGAATAAAATTCATTCAATATGATGTACAACTTAAGGATTAACACAGTGAGAGACAATTGTCTTTTGTTTTTGTTTTTGTGTTTTGTATTTGTGAGACTAGCCATAGAATCCAGCTTATTTTGAGCATTTATATATACTATGAGTGAGAGATAGATCTTTCCAGGTGAGATTCCAGCTGGTATGAGGAAACTCACATGTAGTTGTTAGTGAAAGAAAAGTTTTATCTCCTCTGAGCCCCTATACTATTGAAGAAGGTGTGTGTGTGTGTGTGTGTGTGTGTGTGTGTGTGTGTGTATGTGTGTGTGTGTGTATGTGTTTAATTTGAACCAGTTCACAGCAAGGCTATAGTTGGTTTTTTGGCTTGATTTTTGCAGACTCTGGCTGGTTCCATGACCCACTCATCTTAAATAATTAGTGCTAATAAAGTTGAGACAAAAATACTCTCTTTATAATATCATATTATATCATGAAGTCAAACTCTATGTGTCTACCCATGGCAGGAGAATATAAGTATGTTCAGATCTTTGTAGCAGCAATTAAAGGGTTCAACTCCTCTTCCAAGGCTACAGTAAATAACAAAATAAAACTTAATTGTTCATTGCAGTGCCAAAGAGGGGAGGATCAAGTGGATTTGGAATTTTGATTGGAAAACTTTGGAGCAAAGAATGGAGTCTAATGAGGCAGAAAGAAAGATGCTCTGTAAAAATTTCCTGTTTATGCACTTAGGAGCTGGCTTGTTTCCATTTCTACCCTTCGGCTTTGCACCCTTCGAGTCCCAGCTAAAATTCTCCCTTCTGTAGGAAATCTTTCCTGGTTTCTCTTAATTCCAGCGTCTTCCTTTTGCCAATTATCTCCACTTTACCCTGCATATAGCTTGCTTGTATATAGTTGCTTACATATTGTTTCTTCTAATTAAACTGTGAGTCTTTGAGAATAAAGATGATTTTTGCTTTTCTTTGTATTCCCAACATTTAGCACAGTGCCTAGCACATAATAGGTGTATTTAATAAGGGTTCTTGACTAAAGACTCACTCTAAGATAGGATACAGTGAAATATACATCCATAATTTAAAATTTTTTCTGAGACTATTTTCATATCTTAAGATGATAAACATCTTACTTTTGCTGGGAGGAAAGGAATCCTTACATGTATAGTAATCGAGGATCTGCTTGTTTAGAGTGATTTTACAAAATCAAAGGATATCTTGAATTGAAGGGTATCTTAAAGATCATTTCTAATAATAAGAACTATATATATAATTTATATGCCAGACACTGTTTGATTATCATAAGCTCATTTGGTTATCTCATTTGATTCTCACAACAATCCTGTGAGATAGATGCTATTATCATCATTTTACAGATAAAGAAACTGAGGCAAACCAGAGTTAAGTGACTTATTCAGGGTCACACAGAGCTATAAATCTGAGACTAGATTTGAACTCAGGTCTTCCTGATGTCATGTTCAGCATGCTATCCACAGTACTATATAGATGCCCCCATAAAACTACCTTCTACAAAATCTCTGACAAGAAGATATCCATTTTCTTCTGAGAAAGTCCATTTTACTTTGCCATAATTCTGACAGTTATAGAGCCAAAATTTGCCTCTAGTTCTGTCCCAGAGGAAAAGCAGAAAGTCAACTCTCTCTTTCACAGGAAAGGCTTTCTAATGTCTAAAGATGTGCCATGTTTCCTCCTTTCCTCACCAAATTTTCTCTTCTTTAAGCTAAACATCCTATATCCCATCAAATGATTTTCATGCCTTATTATGTGATCTATAGTCTCTCAATCACCCTTTGTCTGAAGAATCTCCAGCTTAGAATCATAAATTTAAAACTAGAAAAGACTTTAGTGGCCATTGCTTAGCCATTGAGTTCAACTCCTTCATTGTACAGTCTAACAGTTTGACTTTGTGGTATCCTGTCTGTCATGATTCAAACTCAGATCTTCATGATTCCAAGTTTACCTATACCACCTAATTGCTAAGGTTTTTTTGTAATGAAATGAAAGAAATTACATTTCTATTAAGTTTCCTTTTATTAGGTTTGGCCCATTATTCTAGACTGCCAAGAGCTTTTTGGAACCTGATTCTTTCATGCCCCATGCCAATAGAAATCATGGCAACAAAACATTTGAAGTGGAATGCTGTGAAGTTATATTACTTAAAATGGACCAAATGAAGGGCCAAGAGAGGATAGCTCCACCAATTTTTCTGCATAAGTCAGAGACGATGGGTGTAGAACACTGTACCTAACAAGACTTCTCTGATATATGAATCAATTTTGGTATACTTTTTTTCTTTAGTATGAGGGATAAGTGAGAGAATGAGGAAACAGAGAAATTGTGAAATATAAATTATATAAAACTATATATGAGCACTCTATTCTTTTGCATGGGTCTCCTCAGAGGTCTCTCTCTACACTATTTCTTGTTTATTGGGCTTATTTTTCTTTGTCTCTTTAGAATTTATTCTTATGAGCTTCTCATCTTTTTAGAATTGGCATCCTCTATAGAATGTTTCTTTGAAACTTAGAAATTTATTCTTCAAAAATCTAGACTCTTGGGGCAGCTAGGTGGCACAGTGGATAGAGCACCAGCCCTGAAGTCAGGAGGAACTGAGTTCAAATCTGGTCTCAGACACGGAACAGCTGTGTGACCCTGGGCAAGTCACTTAACCCCAATTGCCTCAGCAAAAAAAAAAAAAAATCTAGATTCTTCCTCCTCACCTTCCTTTCCTTTTGATTTCTTTAACTTTGAGACTCACCTCAAATCCCACATTCTGGGAAAAAAGTCTTCCACGGTCCCAATGTTAATGCATTGCTTCTCAGATTGCCTTCCATTTAATCTGTATGTTTCTATGTTATCTCCCACATTAGAATATGAGCTTCTCGAAAATAAGGACTATTTTCTGACTTCTGAAGTAAAAATACTCACATTGAAAATTTAACAATAAGCTTTTGAGCCTATATTAGCCAGCTCAAGCATGACTTTGAATGAGACCCCTGAATAGAATATGATTCTTGATATTGTATTTAAGGATGGAAAGGAGGGAAGTACAAAGTGACACTATATAGTAAGGATATATACAAATGTAAGGAAATGTGGCCTCCAGAAGGACAAAAAGCATTTGATAACAACCAATGAGGATAGAAATAGAAGCGATATATTTATAGACAATTTAAAAGAATAAAAATTAGAAAAGGGATTTGGTAACTGAGTAGAAAGCTTGGCAACAAAGATCATTCTAAGGGGGTTGGAAAATTTCAGTTAAACAGCATCAACTGAAATTATTTCTATCCAAAGGAGAACACAACTAATATATTTTTGGTTTGCTTTAATGAAAATTTCATTTTTCAAAAGATAGGAGAACTGATAAGAAATGCTATGGTGGACCTAATTCTTACCAGAAAAGAATAATTATTTACTGCAAGAACAATCAGAACCTTGGAAGGAGAGTAGTCACTTATTTGGAATTCACAGTAGAGGAAAAGATACCTGGGAATTGTCTGAAGTAGAGCCTAGTCAATAAATTAACAGCATTTATTAAATATTTACTATGTGCTAGGCACTGTTAAACACTTAAGATTCAAAGAAAAGCAAAACATATTATCAACAAACTTTTACAAAAGTAGAAAAATAATAACTAAACTCACCTGGAAGAGAAAAATGTCACCAATATCAAGGGGATTAATTGAAAAAAAATGTGAAGGGAGGAGGCCTATCACAGTACCATATATCAAACTGTATTATAAAGTGGTAATCTTTGAAACATTCTAGTACTGGATAAGAAATGGAGTGGTAGATCAGTGGGATAATTAATTACATACTACTGAGTAGTAAATGATCATTGTAATCTAGTGTTTGATAAAACCAAAGATCCAAGCTCTTTGGACAAGCACTCATTATTTGGCAAAAATTGCTGGAGAAACCAGAAAACTGTTTGGCAGAAACTAAATATAGACCAATATCTCACACTGTATACTAAGACAAAGACAAAATGAATACATGATTTAGACATAGTTATGCCCATAAACAAATTAGGAAAGAATAGATAATTTTATCTGAAAGATGTATGGATAAGGAAAGAATTTATGACCAAACAAAATATAAAGATAATTATGGTATGTAAAATGGATAATTTTGAGTACAGTAAATTTAAAAGGGTTTACATGAGCAAAACCAATGCAACCAAAATCAAGAGGAAAGTAGGAAAGTTGAGAGAAAAATCTACTCAATTCATTCTCTGCATTTTCAGGCATCTCTCTCTTCCATTTCTCCCTCTTGCCATAATCACCTATCACTGGGAACTCCCTGAGGGTCAAGTTGATGCTTTTTCAGAAACAGAGGAAAAGATACTTCTAAGCACAGAAGCATTTGTGCATAAAGAAAGCCTGCAGAAGCTCTCTGGAGAATACCAGTTGAGTAACTGAACCAGCAGTCACATCATCAAATGCAATCTTCTAGCTGTCATTTGGGGAAAGAACTCTAGAAGTCCATGACAAGGAAATCTTTTAGTTGGACAAAGGATATGTTTTTCAAGCCATTGTTCACCGAAAAAAAGTCTGAAAGTGGGGGAAGGAAAATAATTCTAATTAGAGGAGACCTTGAAAAAGACCTTCCCATGATGTGACACTAAGGTTCAACCTTATATTTGTCTTACTGAAATAAAAATTTCTTTAGAATGAAGACATTCTGGGGAAACACATTAGGAAAGCTTTTATTTATTATATATTTGCAATTTGCAATATAATCTATATTAGGTGCCTCTTATGTCAGAATAAAAGAATAATAAAAACAGAGACAATCTTTTTTAGTTGAAAAAAGCATAAAATATTTCATTTAAGCAATTAAGGGACAAGATCAAATATAGTTTAGCTAATCAACCAGAATTAATTAGTTATAGGTAAGTGGTAAGCACTAATGAGGATATGGAGAGAGGGCAGCAATGCAAAGAAAGGCTTTTGGGTGACTCACCTACCCAAAAAGAAACTAACACACAAAAAGAAGTGAAGGAGCATTCAGTAACAAGAATAGTAACAGGAGTCTAGGGCACCAGCCCTACAAATTTTGTTTTTCTTTTTCTCTCTTTTTTAGTGTTTTTTCATTCTTTTATTGTTGGAGATACTTTGACCCTCAGTCATTTTTATCTTCTCATCTTTTTGATAGTTAACATAGTATGGCAAACTGTGTTGAGGGCTCTAATTTAGGCATCATTTTAAAAATTACCAGGACAAGAATGGAACAAATGAACAGAGGGAAAAATAACCTCATGCAAAATGGCTACCTTCAAATCTCTAAAACTATAGTTAATAGCTAATTATACTGACATTCCCATTGTGTGGAAATGGAGGAAATGCAAATATAATTCCTTAGATAATTATTTCATTAAATGGAAGTGACTTGTGTGAAATAGCAAATTAACATAAATGTCTTCTTAGGAGCTAGCAAGTATGTATTTTAATTTGGAAATGTTTCAACTTTGAAATAACAGGTAACCCACTGCATTTTTCAGGTGACTATAATGATGAAGTTTGAATTGGATATCATATTTACTCAAATAAATTCCATTCTACTCTTTTTGTTACTTCATTATTAAAATATGTAGGTAGATTCCTACTTACAAAGGGGCTCAAGGAATCCCCAGGGCTATTACTGAAACCTCAAGTATTAGTTTATACTTTGAAGACTCCTTTTGTTTTGTTTTAAAATTTTTTCCCCCTTTACATTTTAAATTCTGAATCATCTCCCTACTTTCCTCCCCAGAGTCCTACAGGAAGCTACTATTTTCTCTCTCTCTCTCTCTCTCTCTCTCTCTCTCTCTCTCTCTCTCTCTCACACACACACACACACACACTCACAACCATACTATACATATTTCTATTTATCAATTTTTTTCTCTTGAGGTGAATGGCATCTTCCTTCACAGGTCCTATGAAATTAAGTATTTATAATACTCAAAATAACTTAATCACTCACAGTTTTTTAAACAATATTCTGTCATTTTGTACAATGTTCTTTTGGTCCTGCTTATTTCTGTCTTTATTATTTCATGCAAATTCTTCTATATTTTTCCAAAATCAACTTGCTTGTCATTTGTTATTGCACAGTAGCATTCCATCACAATTATATGCCACATGTTTAGCCATTCCCTAATTGAGGAGCATCTCCTCAATTTCCAGTTCTTGACCATTAAAAAGAGAGCATTTAAAAAAATTTTTTTTAGAACAGATTCTTTTCCTTTTTCCCTGATCACCTTTGTAAATAGACCCAATGGTAGCATCACTATATCAAGGAGTATACACAGTTTTATAATTTTTGTGATATAATTCCAGATGCCTCTACAAAAATAGTTGGGTCACTTCACAGTTCCACCAATAGTGTATTAGCATCCATTTTTTCCCATATCCTTTCCAACATTTGTCATTTTCTTTTTCTATTGTTTTAGCCAATCTGATAGGTCTAAGATGGTACCTCAAAGTTGTTTTTATTTTCATTTATCTAATCAATAATGGTTTAGAGCATTTTTCCTATGACTTATATGTAGCTTTGATTTGTTCATTCAAAGTCTTGTTTATCCTTTGACTATCAATGGGGAATGATTTATATCCTTGTACATTTGAAAAACTTCTCTATAAATTTGATTTCTTTGTCTGGGAAACTGTATATAAATTCCTGCCCTTCCCCCCAAAATTGCTTTTCTGTTCTCTTTCTAATCTTGGTTACATTGGTTATATTTGTACAAACTTTTTTTTTAACTTGATATACTCAAAATTAAACATTTTACATCTCACAATGCTGCCTTATTTATTCATAAATTCTTCTCCTATCCATGAGTCTTATAGAATATGTTTCATATTCTTTTAATTTACATATGTTATCTCCCTTTTAGGTTATGTATCCATTTTAACATTATCTTAGTAAATGGTGGAAGATAATAATATATATTTAATTTCTGCCAAGAATTCCCAATAATTTTTCAATTATTTTGAGCAAGTAGTGAATACTTATCCCTAAATCTCAATTCTTTATGTTTGTCAAACACAAGATTACTATAATTATTTACGATTACATATTCTATGTTTATCCTGTTCCACTGATCAACTTTTCTATTTTTTTAGAGAGTACCAGATAGTTTTTTTCACATTTACCACATTATAATATAATTTAAGATCTGGTACTGCTTACCCTTCTTCCCTTATATTTTTTAATTAATTTATTCAATATTCTTGACCTTTTGTTCTTCCAAATGATTTTTGTTATTTTTTTCTAATTCAAGAAACTAATTTTTCATAATTTAACTGATATGGCATTGAACAAATAAATTAGTTTAAGTAGAATTGGCATTTTTATTATATTGGTTCCACCTACCTATAAACAATATTTTTCCAATTATTTAAATTTGCCTTTTTATGTAAATGTTTTCTAATTATATTCATGTAGCTCCTAGGTTTATCTTGGTGGGCATACTCCAAGATATTTTATATTCTCTGTAGTTATTTTAAATGGGAGTATTTCTTAGCACCTATTTTTGCAAGCTTTTACTGATGATATATAGAGACATATGCAGATGATATACTGGTTTATTTTATATCCTGCAATCCTGCAATAAAAGTATTAATTGTTTCAAGTAGTTTTTAAATTAAATCTCTAGGATTTTCTGGGTATATCATCATATCATCTGCAAAAAGAGATAATTTTATAACATCATTGCGTATTCTGATTCATTCAATTTCTTTTTCTTACCTTGTTGCACTTGCTAGCATTTTTGATAATATGCTGAACAATATTGGTGATAATGGGAATCTATTTTATTTCTGATCTTATTGGAAAGGTTTCTAGCTTATCCCAATTACAAATAATGCTTGCTGATGGTTTTAGGTAGATAGTCCATTTTAACAAAAAAATCATAGGAATGATTATTGTATTTTGCCAAAAAACCTTTTCTGCATTTATGGATATAGTCACATAATTTTTGTTACTTTTGTTATTAATATAACAAATTATGTTAATAGTTTTCCTTATATTAAACTATTCCTGCATTCCTTGTGTAAATCCTACTTGGTTACAATACATAATTTTTGTGTTATGTTGAAATCTTTTAACTAGTATTTTATTTGGTATTTTTGCATACATATTCATTAGTATAATTAGTCTATAGTTTTTATTCTTTGTTTTTGCTCTTCCTAATTTTGGTATCAGCATTGTATTTATTTCATAAAAGCAATCTAGTAGGGCTCTTTTTGCCTATTATTCCAAATTATTTATTCAATTTAGAAATTAATTAATTCATTAAATTTGGTATTGATTTACTATTGAATTAGTCGATTTGACTAATTGGTATGCCAAATGTTTGGCATAATTCACTTGTAAATCCATTTTTTTCCTGATTTTTTTCCTTAAGAAGCACATTTATGGTCAGTTCAATTTCATTCTCTAAAATATGCTTATTTAGACATTCTATTTCCTCTCCTGTTAATCTAGGCAATTTATATTTTTATAAGTGGTCTTCCTTTTCACTTAAATTGCTAAATTTATTAGCATATAATTGGGCAAAATAACTCCTTATAATTGCTTTGATTTCATCTTCATTAGTGCTTTCATTTTTGATATCAGCAATTTGGTTTTCTTTCTTCTCTTTTTAAATAACATTAACTAAACACTTATTTTTATTGTATTTTTCATAAAAGTAACTCCCCATCTTAGTTCTTAATTCAATGGTTTTCTTATATCCAGTTTTATTAATCTTACCTTTAATTTTTAGGATTTCCAATTTCATGTTTAATTGGGGATTTTTAAATTGTTCTTTTTCTAGTTTTTTTTTAATTGTATACTCAAAGCAGAAATAGCTTTCTAACAAAATACAGTATCTATTGTTGATGTTAAAGCATCAGAAACCAGAGAAATAAATGAACTTTTCCTTAAAAGTAATAATAACATATAGTGATATCTCAGCACTCATTGTTAATTCCTTCAAGGAGGGAGATGAATGGTGAAAATGAGGAGTACTGAATTTTTCCCATAAGGAGTTACATCCCCAGTCTGCAACCTGACCATCCCTTTCTACCCAATTCCCTAAAGTGGAAAGTGAGGCTTCCAGCTGTGAAGAAACAAGCCAGCCCAGCCCAGGCCAGCCAGGTTTTTCCCTTCATGGAACTTATTGATAGGAACTGTGACCTTTATACTCTCCCTCTGCCCCAAGATATCCACGTCCCCAAAAAAGGGACTGGGGCTGGATGTGGAGGCAGATGTTATGGTCCCATGCCCTCCACTGTCCAGGGTGCTGGTCTCTGCCAGGGCTCAGAGCTGCCAGGAGTCCTGAGTTCTTCACCACACTTCTCCCTGTAGTATTAAGAGAAGCATGGAGTATCCAGCATGTTCAACAGGAGGAGAGACAACAGGAGCAGGAAGAGCAACAGTGGTGGGAGCTCAGGAGGAGATGGTGATGAAGGACCCAGGCCTTCTGGCAGTCCTCAGTAGTGAGTGGGGGCCAGAACTCTGGGAATCATAGAAGCAGGATCATAGCTTTTACTTCCACATCCAGCTCCCTTATCCTCATTCACTGCAAGAAAGCTTGGATATCACAGGTGAGGGAAGGTGATGAATATAGAGGTCATGGTTCTTTTCAGCAAGTTAACAAGTATTAAGATACCAGTGTACTTCTGTTTGACAAAGTATTAGAAATGCTAGCTATAGCAATAAAACAAAAAACAGGGAAAATAATAGTTTAAAAACCCCCAATAAGAATAATTTTTTGTAGATGACATGAAAGTATACTTATAGAAGCTCAAAAAGCCAAATAAATTAATTAATTGAAATATCCTCAACAAGCCAACAGGATATAAAATAAATCCTCACAAATCATCATCATTTCTCTATAATAGCAACACAGAAAGAAAAAAAAAGAAAAATACCATTTAAAATTACTCTAGAAGGTATTACTTGGTAATCTACTTTCCAAGACATACACAAAAACTACACAAATGCAACTACAAATAGCGCTTTATATAAATGATAGACCTAAATAATTTGAAAAAAAATGTTAATTGTCCATAAACAGGATGAGTCAATAGAATAAAAATGACAATATTGTCTAATTTAATGTATTACTCAAAGCAACACTAATTAAATTGATTTCATTTAAAGCAATTAAAGGGTTACTTTATAGAAATAGAAAAATAATTACAATATTCAAAGAGAGGAGAACAAAGTAGAGAATATCAAAAGAAATAAAAAAGAAATGGGAACAAAGGGGACCTAGAAGGGCCAGATTACAAACTACACTACAAAACAGCAATTGTTAAAAAACAATTTGGTATTGGTTAAAACATAAATTGATCAGTGAAACATACAGAAGTAAATTATATAATACCTTAGTATCAATAAATACAAAGACCTCAGCTACTGGAATATGATCTATAATCTAACTCCTTCCTTCCTATACTTCCAGTTTTCTCACTCATTATTTCCACTTTCTTTCCCCTCAATCTTCACTCCCATTTATTACCCAGCCATAATGACCTATTTATACCTTCTTATACACAAGACCTATTTATACCTTCTTATACACAATGCTCCATCTTCCATATTTATTCCTTTTCACTGACTGGCTCTAATGCCTGAAGAAATCTCCTTCTTCATCTCCTCCTCTCAAAATTCTTCTCTTTCTTCAAGACTTGGCTCAAATCCTTGTTTCTGCATTACATAGGTCTTTCCTATGTAATTCTTCCAAGTTCTAGTGGTTTTTCAATTATGGTTACCTTTCATTAATTACATATGTATCATTTATGAACTTATTTATATAATACTGTCATATCATATTGTACTGTATATATCATACACATTTAATATTATTAAATGTATATTTATACATTATATTTGTAATGCATACATTATATAATAATGGAAGCTCTTTGAGGAGAGAGACTTTTTGTGTTTTCTTTGTATATAGTGTGTGACAGAGCAAGCACCTAATGCCTATGAACTGATTAATTTTTGTTAATAATTCACCAAAATTTCTTATTAAAATGATTTGTTTTTAGCAAAAATTCAACTAATATACATGTGTTCTGGGAAAACACCCCTTATTCAAAGTGAGATAAATCTGAGTCATCAAAGATTGCCAGTTCATTTAGGAAAGAACTCAATATGGCACACACAAGAAAGAACTATAACTCTAAAATAACATGTTAAATATTTTTAATTGATACATTCCAATTCTAAGGTTCTAGAAAAGCATATAATATTTCAGAAAGAAATGTATGATAACTTTAAAAATATTTGGTGTACCTTAACTGAATGTCAGGACTACAACGAAAGATTTATAGCATTTATTGTTGTTGTTATTTTTTAAATGGTTAACCTTTATGTACAGAACACAAAGTTAGAAAAGGTCCTTGATTTTTTATCAGCAAAGTGTGCTTTACTGAAGTTCAAGAATTTAAACAGTTGAAGACAAGCTTGTAAGAAGAATAATCTTGATGACAAATCAATAGAAGAATTTAAGCTAAAATTCAATATATTGGTCACAAGACAATATTTTACCTATAGACTTTTGAAGAGAGAGTGAATAGAAGGGAGCAGGTGTATGAAAACTAAAGAGAAAAAAGTCAAAGTAACCAAGGCCAATGGCTTGCTAGGCATGCATCATTCTTTGAAACATTTAAATTATTTGAAAATCCCTGCTTTCTTGGAAAGGTCATCACAAAAGTATCATATTGTCACCTGTCACAATTTAATTGCATATAGCTTTTCCTATCAATGGTATATATTATAATTCAGGATACACTGCACATATTCATTGTTTAAAAATGTTGATCAATGATAATCATTATAAATTAGAGATTACCTGGTAAATACTAATCCCTGTGTATATATGGAAGGCTATATTCAATCTAGGTGCTATATTTTTAAAAAGATTTTGACAAATCGCAGTATATGCATAAAAAAAAACAACTAGGATAGTAAGAGTACTCTAAATTTGGATCCTAAGCAGGATATAAGACATACTAGAGAAGAACAGCATGGATGTTATGGTCAATAGTTAATGGGGAAAAATAACTTGTAATGGAACTAAAAAAATATTTTGGGTCATACCAATGAGTAGAATCTGGGTAAATAATAAAGACAGTGTAAAAATTTACCTCACAGAAATACATATTAAGTTTACAGAAAGCTCTGGGTCTTGCTAGAATGGGGTTTATGACTGGAGTATAGGAATGGAAAAAGAGCCTTGCTCAAAAGAAATAGATCTGACAGAAGAGGCAGATATATAATACTATATGTCAAGAAAATGGACATTTTTACAGAAATCCATGTAATTTAGTCAGAAATACTGTGGAGAAAATTTGTATGAAGATAAAAGGAGATAGGGATAGAAGTGGACCTTTGAATTCCCTGGTATCTAGTGTGGAAGCTCCCTCTTCTCTACAAGAGTCTTAGAGAGCTGATGAGAGCAATGTGCCATTAGGTGATTTGTCCAGAGTCACAGTCAGTAAATGTCAGAAAGGGGCAATATACCTCTCTGTGCACCTTCCATGAAGATTAAAAAGTAAAACATAAATGGGGAAAAATAACTTGTAATGGACTTAAAAATATTTTGGGTCATACTGATGAGTAGAATCTGGGTAAATAATAAAGACAGTGTAAAAATTTACCTCATAGAAATAAATATTAACTTTACAGAAAGCTCTGGGTCTTGCTAGAATGGGGTTTATGACTGGAGTATAGGAATGGAAAAAGAGCCTTGCTCAAAAGAAATAGATCTGACAGAAGAGGCAGACATATAATACTATATGTCAAGAAAATGGACATTTTTACAGAAATCCATGTAATTTAGTCAGAAATACTGTGGAGAAAATTTGTATGAAGATAAAAGGAGATAGGGATAGAAGTGGACCTTTGAATTCCCTGATATCTAGTGTGGAAGCTCCCTCTTCTCTACAAGAGTCTTAGAGAGCTGATGAGAGCAATGTGCCATTAGGTGATTTGTCCAGAGTCATACAGTCAGTAAATTCAGAAAGGGGCAATATAGCTCTCTGTGCACTTTCCATGAAGATTAAAAAGTAAAACATAAATGGAGATCGGAGGTATCTAACCCATTAAACTATAAGCATACTGAAAGCAAGTTTGTGTTTTATTTCTTTTTCTTGTATCCCAGCACTAAGATCATACTAAATACTTCTTGACAACTTATGTAGCCAAGCAGAGAAAAGGTAGTGATCACAAAATTGGCATGGGGCAGACATAATATAGTGTTATTTTTTCTTTTATGTACTCAGTAATTAAGATATTGCTGGCATGTAATAGGTATTTAATAAATGCTTGCTAATTGATTAGTGATGGGGATTTCCAGTACATAGGTATCACATAAGTCACAGAAATTTTATTCATTTAAAAGCGGAAGATTTAACTGACTTGCTTTGCTTACAGTTTCAATCAGAAGGAAAAGAAAGCAATGTCAAAGAATAGATTTCATTCTGGGCAGTGAAGAAACACTAATTGGTGAAATGAAAGTGACAATAACCTTGGGGAAAAAAGTACTTATCACTTATTATAACCCAGTAAAGGAATGCTATGATTTAGGAAAAACAGAGTTTGAAAAGTCCAGAGAACAGGGAGAATAAAGTCCCATGATACTTTAAAAGAGAAGATGACTTAATGGGAGATAATGATACCTAAGACTTTTCCAGTTTATGGGGTATTTCTCTCACAATAACCCCATGAGACAGGCTTCCAAAAAATTGAAATTTTAATGACATAATCATGAATAATCTCAATCAGATTAGCAACAACAACAACAAAAAAAGGAAAGAGTCAGCTAGGTGGTACAATAAATAGAACACTAGTCCTGGAAATAGGAGAACCTGAGTTCAAACTTGGGCTCATGTACTTGATACTTACTAGTTGTGTGACCCTGAGAAAGTCATGTAAATCCAACTGCCTCACTAAAAAAAGGGGAGGAGGGAGCAGTGGGAGAATGAACATCAGAAAACCTTCAATAAGGTAAGATTTTCTTTTTTTTAAAGATAAATAAAACAGATTATAGAATTTATTAAGAGGTTACCATATGCCAGGGACTGTGCTAATACCAATAAGCAAGATAGTCCTTGTACCCAAGAAACATACATTATAATGGACAAAAACAATAAAAAGGTAACATATTGTGGTCTGGCTTGAAGATGGCGGAAAAAAGGTGGTTTCATGGCAAGATAAAGTGAAAGGTCACCTATCAGATGCTGGGGTGGTGCTGTGGCAAAGTCCAAGTTCCTGTGGGGAGGATGACCAAGGTCGAATTGTTGTGATAAGAAGACAGCCAAATTTTGATAGAGACAAAAGATGCAGATGGGTATATAACCAAGGAAAAATACAAAAGGCTGGCATTAATCTAGAAGGATAATATCAAGGTCAAAATTCAAAATTAACTGTTTTGCAAAAAAAAAGAAGAAAAGGAAGAATGAAAGAAAGTAAAGGAAGTTCAAAAAAAGCCAAAATAATAATACTTTAAATTATATTTTGTGTCAAAAAAGGGAAACAATGGAACTAATCCTTAGACTTTATTTTGTAATGTTAAATCAGACTCCCAACCTCCCTAGGAAACCCACATTATTTAGATAGACCTAGTTATTAAGAAATTTCTGCTTGTTTTGAACCAAAACCTGTTCCATTATTACTTACATTCACTGGTCCAGGTTCCTCTTTAGGGGTTTACAGATTAATAATAACTAGTATTTATATAGCACTTAAATTTTTGCAAAAGGATTTGTAAATATTATTTGGCCTGATCCTCACAACAATCCTGTCGAGATAGGTACTACTATTATCCTCCACTGAGGAAATTAAGGCAGACAGAGGTCATGACTTTCCCAGGATCATACAAACTGGATTTGATTAGGTTTTCCTAACTCCAAGTCCGGTGCTCTATGCACTGAGTCACCTATTTGTCTCAATCTCTCTTTGATTTAATAACTTTTCCAAAATATGAAGCCCACAGTCATGTTGTCAAATCTTGTCTTCTTCCAACTGGCAGAGAAGGAGTTGATTGTTGCTATTGTTATCCCTCCTCTTCCTCCTCTTCCTCCTTCTCTTCCTTCTCCTTTTTCTTCTTCTTCTTGCTCTTCTTGTCCATCTCCTCCTCCTTCTCCTTCTTCCCCAATCTTCCTAAGACATGATTTTAAGCCCTTATTATTCTAATTGCTTTTCCATGAACACAATTCCATTTATCAGCATACTTCCAGCAATACTATGGCTGATTTAATATTACATTTCAAATGTGATATTTCCTCTTCCCTTGAAGTAAACTAATGATTACAATAGTAAATTTTTGAGGGCGGAGCCAAGATGGCGAACTGCGGACAGCTTTCTCTGTGAACTCCTGGGACATTCCCTCAAACCCAGACAAAGTAAGCCTTCCAACTGGTTTCTAAGTGAGAGCACCGCCAAGCATTTGGACTACAACGCACTTCTATCAAAGATCTACCATGAAAGAACTCCGGAGAAGGTTAGCCTCAGGGGAAATCGGCCGCTGGTCCCGATCAGACTCCAGCCGGGGCGGAAGTCAGGGCTGCGATAGAGGGGCGGATTTTGGGCACTTGGGAGACGCCTGGGCCACTTTGCTCTGCTTGCGGGCAGGTGCTTCGGCAGATCTGCCTTTGGAAAAGGGTAGATCGAGAGCAGCTGAAAACGTGGTCCTAGTGCGAATCTAGCCCGACCAGCCTCAGACCGGAAGTCAACTCGGCAAACTGCCTCAGGGCAAATACAAATTGTTGCAGTTTTCTCTGGTTTTGACCAATATACCAACTTTAAAGCATGAGCAAGAAGCAGAAGAGAGCTCTCACCATAGAAA
>JAJPUD010004090.1:41711-52728 GCA_023553655.1 Myrmecobius fasciatus
CTGAGGGGTAAACTATCCTATGTTCCTCTAATTTGCTTACAATATCATTCTTTATATCTAAATCATGAACCCATTTAAATCTTATCTTGGTATGTGGTGTTAGGTATGGGTCAAGCCCTAATTTCTTCCACACTAGTTTCCAATTTTCCCAGCAGTTTTTGCCGAATAGTGAGTACTTATCCCAAAAGCTGGGGTCTTTGTGTTTATCAAACACTAAATTGTAATAACCTCATTTTTTAAAAAAATGAAATATTACTACTACTTTCTACTTGTATAAGTTCTCCTGGGCAAGTGCAAAGAAAATCTGGATCTAGAGCTCCAAAAAAGAATTCATTTTTTAAAGCTCAGCCACAAGAGAAAAGACATTCTATTTAGTGGAATTTAATGTAATTTAAAATAATTGTAAAAAATATAAAATGCTTAGGAGTCTACATGCCAAGACAAATCCAGAAATTACATGAACACAATTACAAAACTCTTTTTGCACAAATAAAATCAGGTCTAAACAATTGGAAAAATATCAATTGCTTGTGAGTAGGTTGAGCCAATATATTAAAAAATGGCAATTCTACTTAAACTACTTTTCTTATTCAGTGGCATGCCAATCAAACTACCAAAAATTATCTGATAGATCTAGGAAAAACAACAACATAATTTATCTGGAAGAACAAAAGGTCAAGAATATCAAGGAAGTTAATGAAAAACAAAAAACAAAAAACAAAAGAGTAGTTTAAGTAGAATGAATGTTAAAAAAAAGAGTTGCAAACCAACAGTCCACAGAAATAAATGAAAATCCAAGAAATGCTGAGCTGTTTTTGACAGATTCATGCAAATATCTAATCTCTGAAAGAAAAGCCCAGGCTGCATAAAAGTCCAATTGTAATGATGGTGACAATAACTTGTAATTAGTAAATCTATACTGCATGGAACAGTGAAGAAATAAGCCAGGCTATATTTGGAAATAGAGTTGAGATAAAATCAGACTGAATGGCTAAAGCAATCCTGTTATTTCCATAGCAGTATATGAAGACCATATTATTCCCACTTCAGCAATGTCACCATAACTAAATCTACTTTATATAAACCCAAACAGTACAATGATGGGTCAACAAAAAAGAAAGAAAAAAAAGAAAAGAAACCAAACCTAAAGAAACTCATTTACATATTTTTTTTTATTTCTAAAGTGGTAACATAAAAATAACATTTTATTTCATATCAGAAGACTGCCATTAAATCCCAGCTCTGCTACTATCTGGGTGACCTTTGACATATAAATTTACCATTCTGGGATTCCATGTGCTGCAAAAAAGTGCAATTTTTGTAGCACTCTGCATATCTTAAAGCACATATAAATGCTAGCTACTAAGTGCTTTTTCATTTGATCCTCACAAAAACTTGTGAGGTAAGTGCTATTATTAATCCCCATTTTGTAGATGGGAAAATGGAGGTTAACTATTTGCCTGGGGTAACATAGCTAGTAATTGTGTGAGGACAGATTTGAACTTAGTGCTTCCCAATTATAAACATTGGGCCACTAAACTGCTTTTGTAAGAAGTGGAAGACTTGAATAATATAACCTCTAAGATTCCTTTAAGCTCTGTATTTTCAGTATGTTTCTTAATTTTTGAACAAAGATGCTGTGCATTTATAAGTTGGCAAGAGTTTCATAATTAAAAGGAGAGTCTTTTTGTAAATTTATATTCTAAGCATCCCCTACACAGGTTCTATTAAAGTTTGTTTCTGAATATTTTTGACAGGAAATTCAGTAAAATACTATGTAGATTCATATGACTTTTTTCTGCTTTACAATTGGATAGAATTAGTATAAACCTATGCATTTCAGCAGCTCATACAAATTATTCTTCATTTAATAAAGTCCATTTAAAATACTGCTCTTATTAATGACTACCACAGAACAGCAATGATCATACTCCCTGTAATTCAATTGCCAAAAGTTTGTGCAATAAATCAGGAAAAGGTTAAAATAATTTTTCATTCTGGAATTGAAACTATCAATCTAGTTTATTTTATTACCTTATCTAATGAGGCTTTCTAGAAGTTGGATAACTTGACTTGTTATAATTATGCCAGATCATGTTTTGCCTTAAAAAAGCTGGCAAAATGGTTGATATTCTTGGATTGTTATTTTTCCCCTTCTATTTTGTAAATAACCCTTCACTCAGATTCCGACTGAGTTTAGTACCTAAGACACGGCAGCCTCAATCTACTCTTCCCCTTTCCAAGCTAAGAAAACTATCCCCTGAAGAGCAGATAAGGTAAAATGGCTTCTTGGAAACTATTTATTCCTACATTTGAAAATACAATGGAATACAAACCTATAACTTATTCCAAAGAAAAAGCCCTTTATGAAGCATTAGAGTTACATAATATAATTGCATGAAAGGTAAATGAGATTTTCCCTTTTTTCTTGTATTCAAAGGATTCAGATGTCTATCTCTTTGAATTTGAATGCAAAGAAACAATAACAAGAGGATAGTATAATGGAAAGAATATGGGCTTTGGTATCAGAAGTCCTAGGTTCAAATCTTAAATCTGCTTACATAGTTTATATGCCTACCACCTGGGGTTCTCTTTCACACATGAAACTGTGGTACCCCATCTACCTAATTCAGGTTCAAGTAGTTCCCTTAGAAGGTTGATTTTTTTTACCAGATAACAGGAAGACATATTTATACTAAAAAAAGGACAAAAAACAGAGCAAATTAAGTGACAAGAAAAGACACACTCTCTCCTGCTCCCTTATTCCAATTGAGCACATGCTATACCCTCTCCTCAGGATTACCAAATTCAAATAGCCTTCATTCAGAAATACACATGACCGGGAAATACACATGGAAGGAGTACATATTGGGGTATGCATATTCAAAGAAAAATTATAACCAGGGCACCCTTTGTGGTCAAGGGCTAAAGGGGACAAACATCAGGAACCTGGACATATATCCAAGGATCATACCTAGAGGGTATGTGTATTTATAGTGAAAATTGTAGCTAGAGCAACTCACACCTCAAAGTGCTATAGAATTCCTGATAACCCTTGGTAATATGATTTGTTGTTTGGTCACTTCAACTGTGTCAGACTCTTTGTAATACCCATTTGATATTTTTCTTGGCAAAGATGCTGGAATGGTTTTCTTCTCCAGCTCATTTTACATATGAGGAAACTGAGGCAAATAGAGTTAAGTGATTTCCTCCAGGATCACACTGCTAGTAGTGTCTGAGGCCAGATTTAAATTCTGGAAAAATTAGTCTTCTTGACTTTAGGCCTGGCAGTCTGTCCACTGTACCACCTACCTGCTCTCAACTTGGTTCTATATATTCTAATAAAGAATTCAGGTTATTTATAACATCTCTCTAGTGACCTCTTTCCTAAGCCCATTGATTTACTCCCGTAGTGCCAACTGATTGGAGAGAAGCAACTTTAAAAGGAAACTAAGAACCAATGAAGAATCATCCTGAACTGATGCAAAGTGAAGTGAGCAGAACCAGGAGAATAGGTAACAACACTACTGTAAGAATGATTTAAAGTGAAAGACTTAGGTATTCTGAATAATACAGTGATCCAAGACAATTCCAAAGGACTCATGATGAAAAATACTATTCAACTCCAGAGAAAGAACAAACGAACTCTGAATACAGAATGAAACATACTGTTTTTCCTTTTCTTACCTGCTTTTTATTTCATTTTATTTTGCCACATTGCTAATAGGCAAGACTTTATATGTATAATATATTGCTTGCCTTCTCAATGGGTAAGGGAGGAGCTAGAGGGAGGAAGAGACTTTAGAAATTAACATTTTTAAATGTCCTTTGCTTTGACCATGGGTTTCTCTTCCTATGACCCCCAGTGGGTCATAGGATCACCTATCTAGAAGTAGCAGTAATAGCAAAGGCCATCTTGTCAAATGCAAATTAAAAAAATTAGATAAGACTTCATGGATGAGAGGGGCATGGCCACTGAACTTCAGCTTGATGCTGAACAAATGTTAGCTCAAAGGGACTTGGGATGGCTTCATTAACAGCTGATTCTAACCTACAGAAAAAGTCTAATGTTTGTTTGTTTCCTTTCTCACAGATAGCATCTCCTGTTTGCAGCCTTATCACACATTTTTCTCAAAAAGCTATTTCCTTGAAAAGTGTTATAGAACTATTTCAGTGAAAGCTGTTTATACAAAAGACTGGCATTTTGCACACTCACCACACTTATCCCAATAAGCTTTCAAACAGTTTAATTAAGCACAAAATAATAGTATTAATTGTGCTAATATTTAAATAGCACTATAACCTCTTTGTCATTATGGCCAATTAACTAATCTATAGTCACGCATGATTTATCTATACCATTAATGGAAAAGGCATGGAGTTTATATACAGAAACAATTTAGAAAATGACAGATGAGCCTGGGTCCTGAGTTTGCCACATAATTCCAATTTAATTTCATGTTTTTCTTGGTAGAAAGATTTGCAAAACTTAAATTACTAAGTAAATGTTACATCTTATTATAAAGTTAAAAAAAGACATGAGGCTAAAATTAGCATTGTTTGGAAAACAATAAAAATTAACCTTACATTTTATTTTATTTTCTCAATTGGATAGCCTTGGCCTAGATGAATTCCTTAATAAACAGTTTTTACAGTACTTTCACTACTAAATAAAATTTGAAATTGATGGGGAGGGGGAAAACTCACATTTAGAGGTTTTTGTTTCTTTTTAGTGGGTAAGGAACATTTTTCTATACAGTGTTTTCCAGTAGAACCGACTATAATACAAGGCTAAAGTAACTTAGTTCATAGAGCTGAAAAGACTCTTTGAGAATATCTGGTCCAATACCAGTTTTTCAAAGGAAAAAAAAAACTGAGGTCCAGAGAAGAGATGTGATTTGCTCTTTATAACTTCTTCCCTCTTAAACTACTGTGTGTAGTGTAGTTTGTATTTTCTAACCTTTATATGTATTATAGTCTAACAGTTGAATGCCTTCTCTGAAGTAGAGGCTATTTTTTATCTCTCTATATCTATCAGGGCCTGGCAAAAGCAGTGTGGTACAGTGGGAAAAAGTATTGGGTACTTCTCAAACAACCCAATATCAGATGATAAGAATAATGATGATATCAAGAGGAGGAGGAGGAAGAAGAGAAGAAAGAAACTCATTTGATCTTCACAACTCTGGGAAATAGATGCTATTGCTGGAGGCTAAGAGTTTATGATTGCCCAGGATCACACAGCTAATAAGTGCTTGAGGGAGGATTCAAACTCTAGTCTTTCTGATATCAAGTACAGTACTCTATTCACTGTTGAATAAGTGATAAAAAACTTACAGGGGGAACCAGTCTGAATAAAGTAAGAGGTGAATTACATCAAATTTTTAAAGAGCAATTAATATCTATGGTACCCAAATTATTTTAAGAAATTGAGAAAGAAAATATTCTATCATACTCTTTTAATGAAACAAATAGAGTCCTAATATGAAAGGAAGAAATTGATAAAGCAAGAAAAGAGGATTATTGGTTGATTAATAGTCACTGAAAACATTCATTTGTGCTAAATATCTTATGAAATTTTAATACTGAAGGGCAATTTTTTATGAGATAAAAAGGAAACATCTAAAACTCAATGCTAAAATAATTTACCAATGACAACACTAGAAGCTTTCCCAATAAATACAGAAGCAATGCCAAGGCTGCCTTTCCTTCCTGGCCTTTATTAGTCAGAGTTCTAGAAATGGTATTAGTAGCAGTAATCCAAGAGATAAATTAAAGAGATAAACCACTAGCAACAAAAAGAAGACATACTTGTAGATGAAATAAAGGTTTACTTAGAAATTCCCAGAGAATCATGAAATCAATTATTTGAAACAACTAATTACCTAGTAGTATGCTGAGAAGTCACTTAATCTCTCATTAATTAATCTCCTCACCTTGAAATGGGGATAATATAAAGCTGAAATGGGAAAATCCATGCAAATCATTTTGTGAACTTTAAGCCACTATCTAAATCTCAGTGGACTCTGGCCATTTTCTTGTTATCAGACAAGCTTCTGAACCCTCTTGACCACCAAACTTCCAAAAGAAGCAAATAAAAATTAGTTCTTACTCTCAAAGAGCTTCTTTCAGTGAGGGAAACAATACAGAGATAATAAAGGGATAGAGGATGGAATTTTGCCTTGGAGAGTCAATGGATTGTGAACACAGCTATAGGAGGTCAACTTTTTTGCCCTTTGGTACCAATGATAGTACTGATATTTTAAGTGCAAAGACCGAGGAGAGGGGAAAAGAGGGCTGGAAGAGGGAAACAAGGTATGGTCTAGTAACAGGACAGATAGAAAATTGCCTGAATAGTTCTGGCTTCTTTAAGGATGGCTGGATAAGATGTCTATTGTCCTCTGGACTTTTTTGTGGCACTATTAATTTATTTTTAATATACATTGCTTTATGAATCATGTTGGGACAGAAAAATCAGAGTAAAAGGAAAAAATTCTGGGAGAAATAAAAACAGAAAAAAGAAGTAAACATAGCATGTGTTGATTTACATTCAAGTCTCCATAGTTCTTTTTCTGGATGCAGATGGCATTTTCTTTCCAAAGTCTAGTGGGATTGCTTTGGGAGTCTTTTGGACATATTGTGTTTGGGGAGACTTCATTCAGGTCCCCTTCACCAAAATCAAATCTGCTCAGGTCCAAGGTAGAATTTTAAAATGAACAGAATAATCCTGCAGGATTTGGTCTCTGGAAGTCTAGTCAGAAAGACTATTGCTCTAGATAGAGAGGGGGGCAGATGATGGAGGGAAACAGAATATATGTAGTGAGGGTATAGGCAGAGAATCAGATTGGGCTGGGATGCTGAGTTAGCACTAAGGTACCCTTAGTGGGGGGGAGGTTCCCAAGTTTGTTCTTTTTGTGTCTTCAATGTATGTATGAGGTGTGGGATGTGTATAGGTATTCCACAGGGGTCTAATGGGGCAGCAAAATGGCACAATGGACTGAATGGTGGGCTTGGAGTCAGGATGACTCCTCTTCTTGAGTTCAAATCTGGTTTCGAATACTTACTAATTGTGTGACCCTAGGCAAGTCACAAGTAACTTTTCCTCAGTTTTCTCATCTATAAAATAATCTGGAGAAAAAAATGGCAAACCACTCCAGTATCCTTGTCACAAAAACCCCAAAATGGGTCACATAGAGTTGGACACAACTGCAATAACTGAACACACAGAGTCATCCAAAGCCATTGCATGTGCTGTTTCAGAGCCTAGAAGGACAGCTAGTTGGTGCAATGGATAGAACCCTGAGCTTGAAGTTAGGAAGACCTGCATTCAAATGTAACCTTAGACACTTTCAAGCTGTGTGACCTCAGGCAAATGACTAAATCTCAATTTTCTCAGCTGCAAAATGGGGATAATGATAGGTCCTATCTCTCAAAGTTGTTATGAGAATCAAACAACATGTTATAAGAATCAAATGACATATTTGGAAAGAGTTTTGCACAGTGTCTAGCATATAAATGCTATATAAGTGCTATTACCATTGTTATTGTTAATCAGTACTTACCAGAATAGCAATACTGAGGAAGAATCCATTCCAGATGCAGCTTAAGGCTTCCTGGCTGATTGAAACAGCTGAGCTCCTTCCTAATCCACTGTCTTTGGACAAGACATTTCTGGGAGCAAGCATAATACTTTTCAATTAAGGAGCACTTTCCTATGCAGAACTTCATTTGATCCTCAGAACAACACTGTGAAATTAGCATTATCCTCCCATTCTACAGATGAGGAAATTTAAATTCAGCAAAAATAAAGAAAGGTTTTTTTTTTTTTTTTTTTGTTGTTGTTGTTGTTCACTCTTTTCAGTTTTGTCTGACTCTGTGACCTCCAATTTCAATTTGGGCTTTTCTTGACAAGGATAATAGAGGGTTTTTTTTTGCCATTTTCTTCTTCAGTTCATTTTACAGATGAGGAAACTGAGGCAAAGAGGGTGAAGTGACTTTCTGAGGGTCATACAGCTGGTAAATGTCTGGGGTCAGATTAGAACTCAGGGAGATCAATGCTTTGTACACTATAACATCACCTAGGTAGCCCAAAGTTGCAGAGCTAATAAATGGAGCTGCAAATTGAACCTGGGTCTTTTAGCTTTAAGTCTAGTGTTCATTACATTCAGCTCTCAGGAGAAAAATATTCATGAATCCCACATCTTTTAGATATCTTGTGCACACACCAGAGAGCAAAAGTCAACAGAAATAAATTCGGAGGGGGTGATAGGAGCCTTACTTAGGGACAGAAAGGGCACCCTTACACTTAGGGAGGTAGTGGCCAGGGACCTTGGAGTTCTACCTGGCTGAGTTTTTACCTTGTGTAGCTGGTAATACTGGAGGGAACCCACACCACCTTGCTCCTCTGCAGTCCACAGCACCAAGCGCAGAGTCCTTTTTGGCCGAAGTCCTAGGAAAAAAAAATAAGCAAATGAAACACTATAGATGCTCAGCTCCTTTTACTTTTTGCATTCAACAGAGTGGATTTTCTGCCTTCTGGAGGAAGGAGGGGCCAGGAAGTAATCACCTCCTTTTCCCTCCCTACCCTAGTACTTCTTGACTCTGGGAAGGTCCACGGAGCCAAGAAGCCCCATACACACAGCTCTTTAGAGAGGGTTAACAGGGAAAGCAATGGTGATAAATGCTCTCTCCAGGGCTGGGAAGTGCAGGACCCGTAATCACACCCTTATCTGGACATCCTGCATGGCAGCTCAATGGAGCCCTGTGGCCTACCAAGCCAGAGGTGACTGTTGTAGGTTATTAAAGCACTTTCTGAGGATTCAATCAGGTTTAGGAGGGAGAAAGTCAATGGAAGGGATCCCGTGACCTTACAATGGCAGTAATTGAAACCCAGTAGTAAAGTGAGGCTCTATTCCAGAGTTCTAAGTATCTTATAACTTGGAAAAAGAGAGAAGGGGGAGGGAAAAAGGGAAGAAAATGGGTTTCTCTATGCTGCTATGTCTTAACCACCAAGTAAAACTAACCCAAAAAGGGGCTGAGCTACAAGACAGAGGGAATGTGTTTGGAGGGGTTTCTGAAGCCAGAGTTATTTTACTTCTTTTCTTGGAAATCTAAAATGATTCTTTCAGGAACAAAGACAGGAAAGGGCACAAAATACCTGTCTCATAGCATGCATAGAGGTTGGTTGTGGTTGCCATTAACCTGTAACAGAGTACAAGAGCCACAGTGGGAACCTCAGTTCCCCCTCAATGCTTACTAGATCGATTATTTCCTCAATGTGGGCATTATTTACTCCAATGCACATTTCCACCCTTTTATGATTCTTTGATTTGCTTGTTTGTTTGGGGGAGGTAATCAGGGTTAAGTGCCTTGCCCAGGATCACACAGCTAGTAAGTGTCTGAAGCTACTTTTGAAATCAAGTCCTCCTCACTCCCCAACCAGGGCTCAGCTGGGTCACTTAGCTGCCCCTTTCTACCATTGTTCTCTGTTCTCAAAGAGCACCAAGGAAATCAGGAGGTTGAGGTCTTGACCTGCAAGTAAACCAGATTTAAATGAGGCAGAACTGTGTGGGGTGATCAGCTTCACTCTTTCCTCCAGTCATCTGAGTCCGGTGACAAGACATAGGTCAGGACATCTGGAAAAGGTCAGGCCTTTTTAAGCTAAGGTTTTTCTTTCCCAAATCCACCTTCTATAACTTTTGCTGAATATATCTGAGCATTGTCTTAAGCTTTAGAGGTGGGACTTTTAATAACAGCAATAATAACATTTCCACAAATGTTTTAAGGTTTACAAAGTATCATCCACATGTTAGCACTTTTGATGTGAATGAAAAAATTCCTCACTGGGCAGCCAAGCTAGTGATGAATCCTTCTCAGAATTATCCAGGCTGGTACTTGGATAATGCATGTAAAGTATAGTCCCAAGATGATGCTCAAAGCCTCTCAACTTGGCAGGCCTTGTTCTTCCTAGCACAAATTTCAGCAAACACAGAATAAGCTACTCATGACATTAAGGCAGCAGACTAGGACTTGAGTGGATTATAAATATGACAAGCAGGTATATAACTAAAAATTATCTATAAAAGAACTGCTTCTTAATTCACTTTTCTCTGTTTAGATAAGCTAAAAATGCTTCCTCATGGTAAATGACTATTTGGAGGTAGTATGATACAGGGAAATAGCAGTGACTCTGGAATAAAAAGACTTGATTCAAGTGGTAAACCTGGGGGTTCAGTGAATAGATTGCTGGACTTGGAGTATGAAACATGTAACTTAAAATTTTGTCTCAGACATGTTCTAAGTGACTCTAGGTGTCACTAAACCTTGGTTAGTCTCAGTTTCTTTATCTGTAAAATGGGGCTAAGATTATCGTGAAGATCAAAAACAATAATATGTGAAGTTCTTGGCAAATTTTAAAGCACTTATGTAAATGCTGTTATTGCTATTAATCAGATTTTGTCTCTGATGCTTACTACTTGGTTAACTTTGGGAAAGAATGTCATTTAATTTCCTTAGTCTTCATTTCTTCATCTTTTAAAAGAAGGTTGTTGGATGTGATAACAGCAAGTCTCTGCTGAGCCCTTGAGCTGTGGCCTTATTCTATTTTAAGTGAACCTAAATGATGTTTTTGAGAAATAATAAAAAACAGAAAAATATGAAGCTTGCCTCAAGCAGAATAAATGGATTATATGTAAGAAGGATCCTGCTTGGGTTCTACCTTACCAGGAGGCCAGAAGCAGTGATTAGCTTAGTCATAATGCACCCTGGACAAATCTGAGATAAGCATGAAGGGAATATTAAGAATCCATTCTATATGAGAAGCAGCTGAACCCATTCTCTGGGCTTCTCCGCTTCCTGGCTAATCACCTTTCCATCTAGGTGAAAACCCGAGGTCTGAGGGGCCCCAGCAATGCTCAGTTCACCTGAACTTCTCTTTTCTAGTAACCTTGCCCTCTCCTTCAAACCTTGTTTTTACACACACACACACACACACACACACACACACACACACACACACACA
>JAJPUD010004090.1:66757-153525 GCA_023553655.1 Myrmecobius fasciatus
CTCCCTGCCCCGGTCTCCCTGTGCTGCAGTCTGGGTTCAGTAGGCCACCCCCTGCCCCATTAAAACAGACCTGTTTTGAGGTTCTTCCAGAGTATCTTCTTCTAGAATCGTGTTGTTCTCCGGATATTGTGGATTTTTTTGCTTCAGAATCAGTCTAGAGGCTTCATATTTTGTTGGTTTGAGGGGAGGTTAGAGGAGGTTACAGAGAATCCTGTCTGATCTCCGCCACCATGGCTCCACCCCCGGAAGGAAGTCAAAATTATCTATTTTGTGATCAATGATGATCTCTAGTTCTTCTTTGGTCACAAATTCCTTCCTCCTCCACAGATCAGAGAGGTAAACTATCCTATGTTCTTCTAAATTGTTTATAATATCATTCTTTATGTCTAGATCATGAATCTATTTTGAATTTGGGGACATCCATAAAATAGAAGCAAAACTAAGTGAACCTAGATTGATTGGTTAACTTTGATCCTAATTTGTCCTGAACAGCAAATCAATTTTCAGAGGCACACTTTAAGGTTATTCTTTTCTAAGAAAAACATTGCAATCATTTTTTTAAATTAAAACTTTCTATTTTCAAAACATATGCATGGATAATTTTTCAACACAAACCCTTGCAAAATCTTGTGTTTTAAATTCCTCCTCCTCCCACCCACTCCCATAGATACAAATAATGCAATATATATTATACATGGTAAAATATATGTTAAATCCAATATATGCACACATATTTACACAATTATCTTGCTGCAAAAGAAAAATCAAATGAAAAAGGAAAAAAAATTAGATAGGAAATAAAATGTAAGCAAACAACAACAAAAAAGGTGAAAATGCTATGTTGTGATCCACCCTCAGTTCCCACAGTCCTCTCTCTGGGTGCAGATGGCTCTCTTCATCACAAGATCTTTGGAACTTGCCTGAATCATATTGTTGAAAAGAGCCATGTCCATCAGAATTGATCATCATATAATCTTGTTGTTGCTGTGCACAATGATCTCCTGGTTCTGCTCATTTCACTTAGCATCAGTTCATGTAAGTCTCTCCAGGACTCTCTGAAATCATCCTGCTGATCATTTCTTATAGAACAATCTTATTCCATAATATTCATATACCATAACTTATTTAAGCCATTTTTCAACTGATGGGCATCCATTCAGTTTCCAGTTTCTAGCCACTACAAAAAGGGCTGCCACTAACATTTTTGCACATGTGGATCCTTTTCTCTCCTTTATGATCTCTTTGGAAAATAAGCCCAGTAGCTACAATGCTGGGTCAAAGGGTATGTACAGTTTGATAACTTTTTGAGCATAGTTCCAAATTGCACTCCAGAATGGTTGGATCCGCTCACAGATCCACCAACAATGCATCAGTGTCCCAATTTTCCCAAATCCTCTCCAATATTCATCATTATCTTTTCCTGTCATTTTAGCCAATCTGAGAAGTATGTAGGGGAAACTCATAGTTGTCATAATTTTCATTTCTCTGATCAATAGTGACTTAGAGGACTTTTTCATATGATTAGAACTGGTTTTAATTTCTTCATCTGAAAATTGTCTGCTCATATACTTTGCCCATTTATCAATTGCATAATGGCTTGAATTGTTATAAATTTGAGTTAATTCTTTATATATTTTAGAAATGAAGCCTTTATCAGAATCTTTGAATTAAAAATGTTTTCCTAGTTATCACTTCCCTTCTAATTTTGTCTGCATTATTTTTGTTTATACAAAAACTTTTTAATTTAATATAATCAAAATTATCTATTTTGTGTTCAATAATGAACTTCAGTTCTTCTTTGGCCACAAATTCCTTCCTTCTCCACAGATCTGAGAGGTAAACTATCCTTTGTTCTTCTAATTTTCTTATAATATCACTCTTTATGTCCAAATCATGAACCCATTTGGACCTTATCTTTTTATATAGTGTTAAGTATGGGACAATGACTATTTTTTTCTATCATCCTAGTTTCCCATTTTCCCAGCAATTTTTGTTAAATAGTGAGTTTTTATTTCCAAAGCTGGGGTCTTTGGGCTTGTCAAACACTAGATTACTATTGTCATTTACTATTTTTTCCTGTGAACCTAATCTATCCCATTGATCGATTACTCTATTTCTTAGCCAGTATGAAATGGTTTTGATGACTGCTGCTTTGTAATATAGTTTTAGCTCTAGCAGAGCTAGGCCACCATCATTTGCATTTTTTTTTTTCATTAATTGCCTTGAAATTCTTGACCTTTTGTTCTTCCATATGAACTTTGTTATTATTTTTCTGGATCTGTAAAATTATTTTTTGGGAATTTTATTGGTATGGCATTAAATTAGATAGTGTTGTCACTTTTATTATATTAGTTTAGCCTACCCATAAGCACTTGATATTTTTTCAATTGATTAGATCTGACTTTATTTGTGTGGAAAGTGTTTTGTAGTTGTGTTCACATAGTTCCTGACTTTGCCTTGGCAGATAGATTCCCAAATATTTTATATTATCATAAGTTATTTTAAATGGAATTTCTCTTTGTATCTCTTGCTGTTGGATTTTGCTGGTAATATGTAAAAATGCTGATGATTTTTTTTGTGGATTTGTCCTATATCCTGCAACTTTACTAAAGTTGTGAATTGTTTCTAATAGTTTTTTCATTGATTCTCTAGAGTTCTCTAAATACACCATCATATCATCTGCAAAGAATGGTCATTTGATTTTCTCATTACCTATTCTAATTCCTTTAATCTCTTCTTCTTCTCTTATTGCCGAAGTTAACATTTGTAATACAATATTGAACAGTAATGGTGATAGTGGGAAACCTTGTTTTACCCCTGGTCTTATTAGAAATATTTTTAGTTTGTCCCCATTACATATGATGCTTGCTGATGATTTAAAATAGATGCTATTGATAATTTTAAGTAAAACTCTATTTATTCCTATACTCTCTAGTGTTTTTAATAGGAATCAGTGTTGGATTTTATCAAATGCTTTTTCTGCATCTATTGAGATAATCATATAGTTTGTGTTAGTTTGGTTATTGATATAGTCCATTATGCTAATAGTTTTCCTAATATTGAACCTGCCCTACATTCCTGGTATAAATCTTACTTGGTCATAGTGTGATATCCTGGGCGTGACTTTATGTAATCTCTTTGCTAATAGTTTTTTTTTGGGGGGGAGCGTGAAAGTAGTCCCCCACTACTACAAATTATGCAGTCGAGTTTCCCACATTTGGGGAAATCACAGGGGTCAGCCCATCCGGAGTGCAATGGATAAGCCTCGCCCTGGGGAAACCACCTTCGTGATCATGGAATCACCCCTGCCAGGTAAGTATTCTTTGCTAATATTTTATTTAAGATTTTTGCATTAATATTTATTAGGGAAATTGGTCTATAATTTTCTTTCTCTGTTTTCACCCTACCTTGTTTAGGTTTCAGCACCATATCTGTGTTATAAAAGGAATTTGGTAGGATTCCTTCTTTCCCTATTTTTTTCAAATAGTTTGAATAATATTGGAATTAACTTTTCTTGAAATGTTTGGTAAACTTCACATGTAAATCCATCTGGCTCTGGATAATTTTTTTTAGGGAGTTGATTTCTAAAATGGGACTATTTAAGTAATTTATTTCCTCTTTTGTTAACCTGGGAAATCTATATTTTTGTAGGTATTCCTCTGTTTCACTTAGGTTATCAAATTTATTGACATATAGTTGAGCAAAATAACTACTAATTATCATTCTCATTTCCTCTTCATTGGTAGAAAGTTCTCTCTTTTCATTTTTGAGAGTAAAAATTTGATTTTCTTCTTTCCTTTTTCTATTCAAATTAACTAAAAGTTTATCTATTTTGTTGGTTTTTTTTCCCACAAAAACAATTGTTACTTTTGTTTATTAACTCAATAGTTTTATTACTTTCAATTTTATTTATCTTCCCTGTTATTTTTAGAATTTCAAATTTGGCATTTAATTGGGGGTTTTTGATTTTTTTCTAACTTTTTTAGTTGCAAGCCCAATTCACTGATCTTCTCTTTCTCTCTTTTATGCAAGTAGTCATCTAGAGAATAGGCATCCATAAAATTTCCCCTTATAACCACTTTGGCTGCATCCCACAAATATTGGAATGTTGTCTTACTCTTGTTATTCTCTTGGATGAAATTAGTAATTGTGTCTATGATTTATTGTTTTACTCACTCACTATTTAGAATTAGATTATTTGGTTTCCAATTAATTTTTGGTCTATTTTCCCCTGGTTTTTTATTGCATCATGATCTGAGAAAAATGCATTTATTATTTCTGCCTTTCTGCATTTGATTTTGAGGGTTTTATACTCCAAAAATGGTCAATTTTTGTATAGGTTCCATGTACCGATGAGAAAAGATAATATTCTTTTCTGTCTCCATTTAATTTTCTCCAGAATTCTATCATCCCTAACTTTTCTAGGATTCTATTCACCTCCTTAACTTCTTTCTTATTTATTTTGTGATTTGATTTATCTAGTTCTGAGAAAGCAAGATTGAAATTCTCCACTAGTATAGTTTTGCTGTGTAATTTTTCTTGCTGCTCAAAACACTGTAATCCTAAACTTTAAAAAATTACTTTATTTTTATTGGTATCATGTTTACATGATGTTTGTTTTTAATATATCCTACTCCTTTTTCTCATTTATCCTTTTAAATAAATATTTTAAAAGAGAGAAAAACTAATCAAAAAGAAAGAGGAAAACAACCAAAAATTATTAAGCATTCATTTTCTTCTTCCTAACACCTCTCTTCATCATCCATTGATGAGATAGAGAAAATATATAATAGAAGAAAGAATTATATTGGAGCAGCTAGATGGAAAAATGGATAGAGCGCCTACCTTGGAGTCAGGAGAACTTGCCTCAGACATTTAACACTTACTAGCAGTGTTACCCTGGGCAAGTCATTTAACTTCAATTGTCTTGGAAGAAAAAAGAAAGAAAAAGAAGAGGAAGAAGAGGGGGAGAAGGAGGATGAAGAAGAAAGTTATTTTAAGTAATATAAGCACAATCAAACAAAACAAATTCCCACATTGGTCACATTTTAAAAATGCATTTGTTATTCTTCAGATTGGTCTTTCGTCTCTTTCTGTCATAGAATGGGTTACATTCATCTCTACGAGTCCTCGGGAATCACAGCTGGTCAGCTGATTGATCAGAGTTGTTTTTTTTTTTCACAATTGTATTTTTTACAATAAGGATGTCAAAGTATAAATTGTTCTGCTGGCTCGACTTATTTTACTCTACACCAGTTCATATAAGTCTTTATCTCTTTGAAGTTGTCTTTTCCCATCATTTTCTACAGGCTTGTATTTTATATTAAATTCACATACCATATTTTGTCCATCCATTCAAAAACTTATTGATATTCTTTAGTTTCTAGTATTTTTACCATCACAAAAAGAGCTACTATAAGTATTTTTGAACATATAGAACCTTTTCTACATTCTTTGATCTTTTGAGATACATAGGCCTAGCAGTCATACAGTAGATGTAATTAAAAAGCATGTGCTGCTTGGAAACTTTTGAATTACAATATTCAAATTATTCATTTTATAGTTCTATTAACCATATATCAATATACCTGTTTTTCCATAGTCCTTCCAACATTTGCCATTTTCCTTTTTTTTTGGCCAGCTTTTCTAATATCTTGAGTATGTGGTGGAACCTCAGAAATGCTTCAAATTTACATTTCTCTAATTATTAATGATTTGGAACATTTTTCACATCAATATTTTGTCCAGGAATCTTCCTTGTTAACTGTCTATTCATATCCTTAAACTATTTATCAATTGGAGAATTGCTCTTATTCTTATAAATTTGAGTTAATTCTTTATATATATATATATATATGTATATATCTTTAAAATGAGACTTTTCAAAGAGAAACTTACCCAAAAAAGTCCTTCACTTTTCTAAGTAGCTCACCAATGTGTATCAGTAGTTACCAGAAGAATCAGCTCAGAATAAGTACGCAGACCATTAATAAATTCAGCAAATGTTGATTGAATATGTTATATGTAAGATATTTTGTCTATTACCATCACTGGGACTGTTGAAGTCAAGTCAACAGATTCAATTCACCAAATGTTTATTAAGTGACTATAATGAACAAGGTGTACTATTCAAAATTTTCCCAACTTTTCCACAATGTGATTGAGCTTATTCTTAAATAAAAAGTATTCATCAATGAAATCTGATTCTGTCAATGTTAGAGTTCCCTCAACAAGGCAGATATAATCCACCTATAGTTTATTATCTTAAAGTATTTTCTGAGGCTCAGAAAAATTAAATGATTTGCCTAGTCACATAGCTTCTGTACTGACTCTGAGTTTACTACTCTAATATGCCAAGTTCCTTTTCTAACTAAAGAAAATACATATTGAATTAAGCATTTTTAAATTTGACTGCTCAAACTCTTCCTTAATATGGAAATTTAAACACATCTGTTTCATGTTTAGAGATAACTTAAGCTCTGTATGTTCTACATTTTCCTCTACCTCCTTCTGTGTAGAGGCAAAAAAACAAAAACAAAAACAAAAACCTAAAACTTATCAGAGCAGAATACATTACAAACTTTAGAGCATCAAATGCTAGTATTATGCTTGAAAACTAAATGCAAGAATTTATTTTTATATTACCTGCTTGTATTCTTTTTCTACCACATATCTAAAAAATAACAATAAAATCTCTTGTGGTTTACAAGCCTAATCTATTTTGTAGTTGCATTTGTGTGTTTTGAAACATGATATTTTGTGTGTGTCCTTATTTACAGTATTTTTATCTACAGAAAAAAAGTGGAGAAACCCTAGTAAGTGATAAATTTGTGGTCAGATCGTACATTTAGTACATGCATTTTAGCCAAGAAGTAAAGAAAAACATTATACAAACTGTTCTATGCCAGGATAAATTAAGTAAAGGTACCATGCATGCTTCCAGCAACTAGGATTGTACTTTAAATAACTTCCCCTCTGAGGATTGTACCTCAAGGGGAAGAATGAAGTGTTTACATTTATAGGCAAACTATTTAAAAAGTAATGTGCTTTCAACAAGAAATGGAAATCAGGAATTTCATTGAAACTATAACTTTTGGACTCCAAAGAGCAAGCATGAAGTATAAGCTGCTTAATAATGCAGTAGTCCTTTAAATAGATTTTAGTGATATCTTTTGTTTTCATATCACCTAGATTTTCCCCTATATTCTTTCCCTTCCATCCTTTTAGGGAGCTAACTCTTTTTATAAAGATTTTTTTTATGAAGGAGAGGAAAAAAAACTATTAAAACCAAACAATACAAAAAAGTTATTATTATATGCCCCACTGTATATCTTTGGACCCCTTTTCTTCAGAAGAGTTGGAAAAATATCTGTTCAAAAGTTAAGAGGATACAGAAATTCAAGAAAGAAGATAATGATATGATCCAATGTTAAATCCAATGTCCAAAGCTTAGACAATAAAAAACGAACACAAGTTTCCAAATTAAAGGGACAAATTCAGTTTTATAAGTATCTCTATGAATTGGTCAGAAGAATCTCTTTACTGAAATGTAGTATCTCTTATTCAAAAGATCACACAACTTGCCAAAATGATTTCCTAAAGCATTTACTCTACCTCTCAATAAAGTTCAGTGGCCCCTTATTTTTTATAGAATCAAATATAAGCCTCTCCATTTGGCATTTAAAACCCTTTAAAATTTGGTCTCAACTTATATTTCTAATCACAGTACATGTTGTTATTATTGTTGCTTTTGAGATGGTTCACTCCATGAGCCCAGTTGGAATTTTCTGGGCAAAGATATTGGAGTGATTTGCCATTTTTCCCCTCCAACTCATTTTACATATGAGGAAACTGAGGCAAGCAGTGTTAAATGATTTGCCTGAGGTCACATGGCTTCTAAGAGTCTGAAGCTAGATTTCAACTAAGCTCCTCTTAGTGTACTCTATCCATTGTATCACCTAGCTGCCCATAATACATGCTATTTTCCTTAAAGCAGAGTCCATATGAAATGGCTTTCTTGCTATTCTTCATACACATCATCTCTGATGCAATCTCCAGTGAATTTATTCCCTCTTCACTTTCACTTGAGAATATTCTGAGCTTCTTTCATTCATTCTCCTCATGGCCAGTCAATGTGGCTTTCTGCCTATTCTTAACATACAAGCTTCCTTTTTCCATCTCTGTGTCTTTCCATCAGCTCTCCCTAATTCTTGGAATTCATTTTCTCCTCATACTAATCTCCCTGACTTTCTTTAAGGCTTAGCTCAAGTTATCACCTGTGGGAAGCTTTTCCTTGACCTCCCTATACTTTCTTTGAATTTTTATTTTTATTTTTTTATTTTGAATTTGAATTTAATTTTAATTTTAGTATTTATTTTGAATTCCTTCTGTATATTCTTATATATATATTGTTTCCCTCAAAATATATCTTGAATTTAAAAGTTACTTCCTTTTTCTTTTTATGTTTATAGAATCTAACACAGTAGTCAGCCTAAAATATATATACTTAATAATTTTTGTCAATAAATAATTCTGGAAAACAACTTCCATATTAAAACATAATATTTTTACCATTTGGTTATTTCAATACAAAAGGAGATCTAGTAAAGGAAAAATGTGAAAACATATGTGGACTTCAAAGAAATATGACAGTTATGTCCAGGATTATAGAATTACGTAGTTAGAACTGGATCCTAAAGCCTAAAGTCATATAGTCATTTTATAGATGAAGAAACTGAGGCTCAGAAAGTCAGTGTCCTTCCTGAGGTCAGATAATTAATAAGTGACAGAATCAAGATTCAAACCTTAATCCTTAGATTCAAAATTCAACATTCTTTCCCCTGCATCAGCATTTTCCTCAAGAAAATAATTAGGAGGGACTGGGCATTTCAAGTGTCAAATAACATTATCAAAAATGAAACTAGTTATATTTTAACAGATAGGAAAACAACTAGTTACCAAAGGGCCAATCATTCCCCAAATCAGCTTCTATGTACTGTGTCTTGGAGTAAAGATCACTGATTAAAAGAATAACAATAAGGATATATGAAGTTTCCCTTGGGCAAGTACCAACCAATCTGTTTGAACAACTTTTCTATACTGGAAAATGAATAAAACAACAGATGTCAACACAATTATCATTTCCTAAGGAAATTTAACCAATGTAAATCAATAGTCACAGCTAGAAAACTGAGAGAGATAGAAACTGTCTCAGCTCAAAAACTCCTCATTTCTTTGACAAACATCACTGTGTAAACCAAGGATAAGGTTGGATTAGAATATTAATTTGTAGAATCTCACTGATCTGACAATTCAACAAGCATGTAATGTATACTTTTATTTGTCAGGTATTAAGAATGCAAAACCAAAAACTAACTAGGTCTTATGCTTAAGGAGTTTATATTCTGCTAGGGAATGGGTCTAAACACACACACACAGATACAAAATACTTTCAAAATATACATAATAAAGAAAATTTGAGAAGCAATAGAAATTACTTACTTTTGGTGGGATCAGGAAAGCCCTCCCATAATTAATCAACAATAGGTGTTTTTAACAAGAACCTACTATGTGCCAGTCATCATAGGAAATGGTACTTGAGCTAGATTTTGAAGAAACTAGAACTCATTATAGACATAAGTGAGAAAAGAAAGCAGGCCAAAGAAAAGGGATAGCCCATAAAAAGTGACGAAAGCAGAAAATGAAACATCACACAGAAAATATTAAGTAAGCCAGCAAAAGAGTAAGCAAAGGGAGAAAAGGCAGAAGTCTCCTCCAAACAATTTAAAAATAATACTTCAAAACAAATTTTGGAGCAACAAATCTCCAAAAAAGACAGAGTAAAGCACTTTTTCCAGCCTAGGACAACTTAGAAGATCAAAAGTAAAGGTCTATCAATTTGGATGAGAGTGAAGTGCAGTCTACAGTAAAAAATTCCTTGCTAAGGCAAAACCAAGTCTTGAGAGTGACTGAATTGACAGCTCTCAGCCCATGGATGGTAAGAAGATAGGACAAATATTCAGAAGGAGATTATAAGGGTCCCTTTAGCAGTATTAGTGCAGAACTCTGTTGCATTATTTATATGTAGATTTAATTGTAATCCTGAATCTCAATCCCAAGGTCAGAAGGAGCCCTAGCATATTGGAGTTTGTAGTTCCTTATAGTATACCTTTTTGGAAGAACTGAAAATTTATAAGATATACACAAATTTGCTGAAGAAAAGAACTCTTTAAAAAGGAGTTATGGGGGCAGCTAGATGGCGAAGTAGATAGTGCACCAGCCCTGAAGTCAGAAAAAACTGAGTTCAAATCTGGTCTCAGACATTTAACACTCCCTAGCTGTGTGACCCTGGGCAAGTCACTTATCCCCAATTGCCTCAAAAAAAAAGAGTTATGAAAAAGGAGACACAAAAAATTACTGAAGAAAATAATTCTTTAAAAATTAAAATTGGGCAACTGAAAGCCAATGACTTCAAGAGGCATTAAGAAACAATAAAGCAAAGTCAAAAGAATGAAAAAAAATGCAAGAAAATGTGAACAATATCATTAGAAAAATAACTTGGAAAATAGATAAAGAGATAATTTAATAATTATTGGACTATATGAAAGCATGATCTATATATGAGCCTAAATATCATTTCAAGAAATTATCAAGGAAAACTGCCCTGATATCCCAGAGCAAAAGGGCAAAATAGAAATTGAAAGAAACCATCAATTTTTTTGGAAAGAGATACCAAAATGAAAATCCTCAGGAATATTACAGCCAGCTTCCTGAGCTCCTAATTTCAGAAGAAAACATTGCAAGCAGTCAAAAAAGAAAAATGAAAATACTGTGGAGCCAATCTGGACAAAAATAAGAATTAGAGGATCAGAGGGTTTGGAATATGATATTTCAGAGCGCAAAGGAGTTAGGATTGCAACCATGAATTGCCTACCCAGCACAGGCATACAGTAAAACTGAGAACTTTCAATCACAGTTGATTAGAAAATTTTGATTTTCAAATACAAGACTCTAGAGAAGCATAAAAAGGTAAATGGAAAAGGGAAATCATAAAAGATTCAATTCCCAAAACTAGGTAGTGGAAAAGAGATTTGTCAAATGGCACTTGATACTGTTCTCAGTGCTAGTAGAGGGATCTTCTAGAGTCTTTTTCTGCCTGGGTATTCAGTCCCTATACTGACCATGGGCACTGCTGCTGTACCACAGCTCATAGCCAGTGCCATAGATCATACACTGTTGCTTCTACCAAGTTATGTTCCCAGGCAGTCTGTCCTGGTGTTCACAGACCTCTCTTTCTGTCTTCCTAAGATGTCCTGGCACGGAAAAATGACAATAGCATTTTGTTGAGTTTCCCATTTAGAATTCAATTTGGTGTATTTTTAAAATATTGATATACAGGGTGTGAGTTGAAAGAGCTCTGCACAAATACTGACTTCATTCTAATATCTTGGCTTCACTCCTAAAACTGAACTTTTGTTTATATTGTTTGCCTTTCTTTCTGCTCATTTAAAAATTATACCTCTTTCCAAGTTTAATGTTGTCCTTTATGAAATCTCTGTTAATTATAGCCCACAGTGATCTCTGAACTCTATAGATCTTAATCATATATTGCTTTTTTGATATCTCACTTACATAATGAAATATTTTAAATATTTGTATCATTATTTATATTTCATGCATTTATGGTTGTTCTCCCAACTTGCTTTTCCAGAGGCTGCTAAATGATACAGTGGATGTAATGCTGTGCCTAGAGTCAGGAAGACCTGAGTTCTTGGGAAAAGAAAAGAACGGTTTAAAAAAGTAGAATTGGCCAAATGGAAAAAGAGATACAAAAATCTATTGGGGGAAAAAAATTTCTTAAAAAAGTATAATTGACCAAATGGAAAAGGAAATGCAACAACTAACTGAGAAAAACAAGTCCTTAAAAGTTAGAATTGAGCAAATGGAAGGTAATGACTCTGTGAGAAATCAAGAATCAATCAAAATAAATTCCAAAGTATGAAAAAATAGAAGAAAATATAAAATTCCTCATTGGAAAAACAAATGATTCAGAAGAGACAAGGTCAAAATCATTAGACTACCTGAAAATTATAATCAAAGGGAAGACATGAAGATCATTTTTCAAGAAATCATCAAGGAAAACTGCCCTGATATCCCAGAATGGAAAGGCAAAATAGACCTTGAAAGAATCTACTGATTACCTCAGGAAAAAAAATCCCAAAATAAAAACTTCAAGGAAAACCATAGCCAAATTTCAGATCAGATCAAGGGGAAAACTACTTCAAGTGGTCAGAAAGAAACAATTCAAAAATCAGGGAACCACAATCAAGATTACACAGAGCTTAGCAACTGAAACATTAAAGGATTGGATACCATGGTACATAACATTTGAGAAGGCAAATAGCAAGGACTATAACTAAGGATCGTCTACCCAGAAAAATCAAGCAGAATACTTCAAAGTAGGGAGAAAGAGAGAGAATGGTCATTAAAAGAAATAGAAGGACCAGGATTGAACCAAAAAACTGATCTCCAATGTCAAAACTCAAGAGAAGCCCAAAAATGGCAAAAAGAAAAAGAAAACATAAGGCATTCAATGGAGCTGAACTGTTTACATCTCTCCATGGGAAGATGATACTTGTAATACTTAAAAATTGTACCACTGATAGTACAGCTAGAAGGAATATTACTTAGATGAAGAATATGGTTGAGGGAATGATATAAAAAATTAAGTGATAAAAAAAGAAGTAGACTGGGTACAGAAGGAAGAAAAAGGTAGAATGGGATAAATTATTTCACATGAAGAGGCACTAAAAACCCACTGCAGTGGAGGGAATAATGGAAGAATGGGCAATTGGCATTGCTTGAAACTCATTAATACTGGCTTACAGAGGCAATAATATACAAAATCACTTGAATATAGAAATTTATGTTATCTTACAGTAAAGTAGAAGGGGAGAAGATTAAGTAAAGTGAAAGTGAGGGTGATAGGGGGAGGGCAGAAAATGATAGAAGAGAGGGCAAACTGAAGAAGGTGGTAGACAGAACCAAAACACCATCAAGGAGGGAAAGAGTAAAAGGAGAGAGAGGACAAACAGGATGAAAAATAGAATGGAGGAAAACACACAGTAATCAGAATTGTGAATGTAAATGGGATGAATTTTCCCATAAAATGGAAGCAGACAGCAGAGTGGATCAAAAACCAGAATCCTACAATATGTTGTTTACAAGAAACACACCTGCAGCAGAGAGATACACACAGATTAAAGGTAAATACCAAAACAGAATCTATTAAGCTTCAGCTGAAGCAAAGAAAGCAGAGGTAGCAATCCTGATCTCAGACAAGGCAAAAGTAAAAATAGGCCTAATTAAAAGAGATAAGGAAGGAAACTACATCTTGTTTAATGGATATCATGACAATAGATATCAGTACTAAATATATGCACCAACCGGCATACCATCCAAATTCTTAAAGAACTTAAGTTACAGAAAGAAACAGACAAAAATTAATGAGGGAAATCAACTGTCCCTCCTTAGAACTTGATAAATCCAACAAAAAAAATAATAAAGAAAGTAAGGAGTAAAATAAAATATTAGAAAAGTTAAGAAGAAAACTGAATGGGAAAAATTTCAGACAAAGCAGAACTTACAAGAAAATATCTTTCTTTAAATTCTTACATCATCAAAATGGGAAAAAAGAACAGATCAATGAATTAGGCATGCATTAAAAAAACTTGAAATTAAAAAGCCCGAATTCAAAATCCTGAAAATCAAACTGAAAGCTTAAAAATGAGCTAATAAATAAAACTAGGAGCTGGTTTTATTTTTTTTAAATAACCAATAAGACGAATAAGCTTTTGGTTAATTTAATTTAAAAATGAAAGAAGAAAACCAAATATTCAGCTTCTAAAATGAAAAGGGTGAAATCACCAAAGAAAAAAATTAAAGCAGTCATCAGAAAATATTTTGCTTAAATACATTCTAATAAGTGACAAATTAAGCAAAATTGATGAATATTTCTGAAAATACAAATTACCTAGATTAACAAATTAGGAAATAGAATGTCTAAATAACCTCATCTTTGAAAAATAAATTAAGAAATTAATGAACTTCCTAAGAAAATATCCTCAAGGCCAGATTGGTTCACAAGTAAATTCTATCAAACATTTAAAAAACAATTCCAATATTATATAAACTATCTAGAAAAATAATAAAATAGAAATCATATAATTATCTCAATAAATGCTGAAAAAGTTTTTTGAGAAAATGCAGCATCCATTCCTATTAAAAACACTAGAGAGCATAGGAATAAAGGGAGCATTACTTGAAATGATTTTAAGCAGTATATATCTAAATCTAATACCATCAGCAAGCATTATTTTCAATAGAGATAAGCTAGAATCCTTCCCAATAATGCCAGGAGTGAAGCAAGAATGTTCATTACCACTACTGTTCAATATAGTAGTAGAGATGTTAGCTATAGCAATAAGAGAAGAAAAAGAAATTAAAGTAATTATAGTAGACAATGAGGAAATAAAACTATCACTCTGCAGATGACATGATGGTATACTTAAAGAACCCTAGAGAATTAATTAGAAAACTACCTGAAATAATTAAAAACTCCAGCAAAGTGGAAGGATATAAAGTAAACTCACATAGATCATCAGTATTTCTTTATATGACCAGCAAAGCATAGCAGCAAGAGACAGAAAAATTCCATTTAAAATAACTAGAAAGAAAATAAAATATTTGGGGGTCTACCTACCAAGAATAATTCTGAACTATCTGAACACATTTATAAAACACTCTTCATACAAATAGAATCATATCTAAACAACTGGAGAAATATCAATTGTTCATGAGCAGACTGAGACAATATAATAAAATAATAATTCTGACTCACCTAATTTACTTATTCAGTACCATACCAATCAAACTACCAAAAATGTTTGATAGAGTTAGAAAAAATAATGACAAAATTCATCTGGAAAAACTCAAGAGTTTTCAAGAACTCAAGAATTATCTAGGGAATTAATGGGAAAAAATACAAAGGAAGAAGGCTACCAATACTAGATGTCATACTATATTACAAAGCAATAATATCAAAACTATCTGATACTGGCTAAGACATAGTAGATGGTAGATGAATGGAATAATTTAGATACACAGGACAGCAGTACTAATGTGTACCTAATAAACTAGTGTTTGATAAACTCAAAGACACCAACCTTTGGGATAAGTACTCAATATTTGACAAAAAATGCTGGGAAAATTGGAAAACAACAACACAAACTAGTATAATCATCATCTCATACCATATTCTAAGACAAGGCCAAAATGGATACATGGAAAATAGAGTGATAATTAGCAAATTAGAAAGCAAAGAATAGATAACCTTCAGATCTATGGGGAGGGGAAGAATTCAAGATCCAACAAGAGATGGAAAGCAGTACAAAATGTAAAATATATAACTGATTATATACAAAAACTTTTGTACAAATGAAAGCAATTCAACCAAGATTAAAATGAAAGCAGAAAGCTGAGGAACAATCTTTATAACAAATGTCTCTGATAAAGGCCTCACTTTTAAAATATATAGAGAACTGAGTCAAATTTATAAGAATATGTTCTTTCTCAATTGATAAATGGTCAAAAGATATGAATAGACAATTTTCAGAAGTCAGAATTACCTATAGGCATATAAAGAAGTGCTCTAAATCACTTTTGATTAGAGAGATGCAAATTAAAACAATTCTGAGGTACAAATTCACACTCATCAGATTAGCTAATATGATAAAAAGGAAAATGATAAATGTTGGAGAGGAAAACTGGGACATTAATGCATTCTTGGACTAGTCCAATCATTTTGGAGAACAAATTATCTACCTTTTGATCCATCAATATTACTACTAAGTTGGTATCCTAAAGAAATCATAAAAACATCCCCAAAATGTGGAAAAATACTCACACGTGCAAAAAAAAAATAAACAGCTCTTTTCATGGTGGCAAAATATTGGAAACAGAGGGGATGCCCATCAATGAGGGAGTAGCTGAACAAGCAGTGGTATATGAATGTAATAGAAATAAGAAATAAACTAGCAAATCTCAGAAAAATATGGAAAGATTTGTATAAATTGATAAAAAGTAAATGAAAAGAACCAAGAAACATTGTATAAACTATCACCAATATTGTGTGATGATCAGTCATGAATGATTCTGCTCCTCTTGGCAATATAATGATTCAAGACAAATATATGTCAAGACTATGCTGTTCATATCTACATAAAGGACTGATAGACTGAATGCAGATCAAAGCATATTTTTCACTTTATTCTTTCTTGCGTTTTTTTTCTTTTGATGTCTCTTCTTTCACAACTCTTACTAATATAGAAATATGCTTTACATGATAACAATGTATAAATTACATGAAACTGAATACCATCTTTTGAAGAGGGAAGAGGAGGGAGGGAGAGAAAAAAAATTAAAACTCAAAGTCTAAAAATGAGTGCTAAAATTTTTCTTGACATGTAATTGGGAAAAATATTATTAAAAATAAAGTGAAAGAAAAAATGACTGAGAAAATATGTTATTTTGACTTATAAATATTCCATTAATTATAAAGGACATATGAAAAAGATGCTAAATGCATCCAGAGAAAGAAATAATAAATAGTCATGGGTATAGAATAATTTTACATATATATGGGTATATATATTTATATATATATATATATATTATACATAATATATGTGTATATATGTGTATACTTGTGGATACTTCTAGGGGTAGGGAGAGGGAGAAAAAGAAAAAGAAATTTACATGATAATTTCAGTATATATATATGTATATATATATATATATAGCAAGTTCTACTGAATAGATTTGCAGTTTCATGTGTAATGGACTTTTTAAAATTATATACTATGTTATGAAAATGCTCATTTTATTCCATAATTTCAAAATAAAAGTTTTAAAAGTTGTTCCTGCCTTCAAGGTGCTTACATTCTAATGTAAAACAATACATACAAATCATCATACATAGAACAAATGAAAGGCAACTTCTGGACCAAGGAAGGCAACCTGTCTTAAAGAAAGCCAGGGATTCTATGAGCTGAAGGTCAGGAAGGGAGAGCATTCAGATAAAAACAAACAAAATTCCTGCTGGACAAGAGTTTTAAACTACAGGAAGTGATCTGTTGTAGATGTGTAAGCTATAGTAGGGGGTTGACTAATATGCCTGACTATATAAATAATCGTCATTGGTTTGCAATTGACAGTGGCTTGACATTTCTGCAAGGGAAACTTGGGGCCTCCCAGGAGAAGGGGAAGTGCTGTTTACCTCAAACACATTCATTATCCAATAATGGAAAGTGTGAGGGATGGTATATCCTCCAGGCAAAACTAACCTTGCAGAAATCTCAAACTGAGTTTACAAATTCGCTTGGACAAAGAACAGATTATTTGACCTAATGGAAGCTTTCTTGGCCAGGTCATTTCTGATATCTCACCTACAAAAATACTACTAGGAAGGAAGGAAGATCTTATATGGTCTGTTAAAAAATATTTATACCCAGGGGCCTTTTCACATTTATCTTAAAGCCTCAGGGAACTGTTCCATTAGAAGGAGTCATTGAGTTTATGTTTTTCCAGGGCCAGGACAGAATTTGGACTGGTGTGGTCACAAAGACTGTTTTAAAGTCCCACATCTTGAAGCTTTTGAAATGAAATCCAATCTGTGCAGAACTATGTGCTCAGTGTGGGAAGGAATCCCTTTCCCCAAACTTTATCTCCACCCTTAACATTCATCTTTCCAATGGCTTGGTGTAAGATGTTAGCTATTCAAGAATATGACTTATCATCTCATTTGAGTTCTTTTCTTTTCATTGACTTAGTTTAGCATGGCTTACATAGCATGGTGTCATCAGAATTTCTGTGCACAGAAGCACCAAACAAGAAGAAAAATGAAAAGAGACAAGAGGGCAAGTGAAATTTATCCATCAATCATTTGTTCTATATTTACAGTCTGCCTGTTATCTGCAACTCAAACAGGTAAATCTGGTGGCAAAGCCAAAACCTATTTGGAATCTGTCAGAGTAAGAAATGAAGGGAATTTTTGGAATGCCAGTTCTACACAGAGCTCTGATTATTCACTTTGTGCCTTATATATTTCTATATTAAAAAATGAATTGAAATTGCCGTTCCCCAGGGTAGCATTGCTATTGGATGTATTTTTGATGCTCTGAACCATCCTGTACAACCACCTATCCATCTCTGGTCACTTTCCAAGATTTCCCTATAACAAAGAAGAATCTGTAGGGTCCCAAAAATCTATACAAAAGGATAACATAGGAGACACATGGCTAAAAACAACAGTTGGTGATTAATAGTGTTTGCAAAGCATGACAATACATGATCACATTTGATCCACACCAAAACCTGGGAAATTTTTGTTATTATTCAGTCAATTTTCATTTATGTTCTATTCTCCATAACCCCATTTTGGGTTTTCTTGGCGGAGATATTAGAGTGGTTTGCCATTTCCTTCTCCAGCTCATTTTAAAGATGAAGAAATTCATCTGAGTTAAGTAACACACCCAGGGTCACATAGCTACTTGGGGTCTGAGGTCAGGTTTGAACTCATGAAAAAGAATCTTCCTGACTCCAAGCCCAGTGTTCTATCCACTCTACCACCTAGCTTCCCTCTCTGGGAAGTAGACTCAATTATAATCCTGATTTAATAAGTGAAGAAATTGAGGCAGACAGTACTTAGGTGACTTGTCCAGGGTCACATAGATATCAAGTGTCTGAGGCAGAATTTGAATTCAGGTCTTCCTGAAACCAGATTCAGCACTCTACTACTCAATGAGCCACATAGCTGTCTCAGTCAAAAAGACTTGTGGTTTTAAGGGGACTGTAAGCTAATATGAATTTGGCTTGCATTAAGAGAGATAAAACTTTGAGGAATAAAGAGGTAATGATAGTCCCATTGCACTCTGCTTTGGCTATATCACACTTAGATGAGGAGGGGCTGGAGCAATGTGCTCAGTTCTGAGCTCCACAGTTCAGAGAAGACATTGATAAGCTTAAGGAGTGCATGGGAGAAGACATCCAGATTGGTGATGGACCTTGGGACTATTCCATAGGAGAATTAATGGAATCAATTAGGGATGCTTAGCAAGAAGGGAATTCTCATGGAGAACATGATGGCTGTTGTTCAGTCATTCAGTCATGTCCCACTCTTCAAAATCCCGATGGACCATAGAGTGCCAATGATCTTCATGAGTTTTTGGCAAAGATACTAGAGTGGTTTGTCATTACTTCTCCAGAAGATTAAGACAAACAAAGGTTAAGTTCCAAGCTAAATCCATATTTGAATTCAGGTCTTCCTGACTCCAACCTGAGCCAACTAGTTGGAGATCATCGTGGCTGTCATCAAATATTTGAAAGGTTTTCACATAGGAGAGAAAAGAAGTTTCTTCTGTCTGGTTCTAGAAGGCAAAACCTGGAACAACTTATGGAAGTTGTGAAGAGTCTAAGTAAGGTTTGATGTGAGGGACATAAAAACAAAACCTCCTAATCAGTAGAGCAATACATAAATGGAATGAGGTGTCTAGGACTTTGGTGGGTTCATCTTTCTGGAAGATCTTCAAGCAGAGTTAATAGCTACTTTCAAATGTTTAAAGATCAGTCAAATAGAAAAGATATTAGATGTCCATTTGGTCCTAAAAGGAAGAAATAATCTGGAATGATGAATGGAGTGGCAAAGAAACAATATTAGGTATTGATCTCAGGAAAAACCTTTTGACAATGAAAGGTATCCCAAAGCAGAATTAAATGCTTTAGGAGATTATGGGTCTCAGCCTTTAGGTAGAAGCTAACTGACAATATAGCATATAGTGTATATTTACAGCTAAGTGGCACAATGGATAGCATGCTAAAACTAGAGTCAGAAAGAACTGTGTTCCAAATCGACCTCAGTCACTGTGCATTTCTGGGTAGGTCACTTAATCTCCATTTACCTTAGTTTCTTCATCTGTAAAGTGGGGATAATAATAGGACTTACCTTGCAGGGTTGTTGGGAGGAACAGATGGTTGCCTATATAGGTATTTTTTTAATAAGGTAACTTTTCTTTTTATATAATTGTTATTTCTATGTTATATTCCACTTTGTTCTCATCCCAGAAATTCATATCTTATAACAAAAACAACAAGTAGTAAAACAGAGAGGAAAAAAGCTTAGCCTAACTAATAAAGACATTAGGCAAGTCTGACATAAATGTAATTTTACATCCCTATAGTTTCCCACACTTCTGCACTACAAGTGAAGTGGATTTTCTCATCTCTACCTCAACACAAAGTCTACTTGTTATAGTTTATTTGATTATTTTTTTTAAAGAAATGGAGTGAGAAAATGAGAGAGGTGCAGAGGGGAAGAGAGACAGGGAAGTCAGGGCAAAAAGAAGAAAATGCAAGGCTGGACTTGTTAAGAGTTGATTTCTAAGGCGATCAGGAATTAAATGTCACAGGTCATTGCTGGTACAGAGCAACAGCAATGATAAGATTTAGAAATGTTCAGTCTAGCAAATCATTAATTCTGACAAAAAATTAACTCTGACTAGACAAGAGCAAACAGAGCAGGGGAACCTTTTTGCCATTATGAGTTGTTTTTATTCTCCACTTGTGGTTAGTAGGGCCTAAATCCAGCAAAATTTAAGATGAACCCCCAAAATGAACTTCTTTGAAGTCAACTCAACTAAAACAAAATGAAACTCTATGCCTGAAATAACTTTGTATTTCACATGGCTTAAAAACAAACCACCAAATAATTCCATTAAGTTTTCTGTGAGAAATAACAAAATGTGTATAATCACTTTTATTGTCAGGAATAAATATGGGGATGAAAATTCAGAGGGATTATAGTAAGATAAAAGATATTGGTACAAGCACAGACTACACCCTAAAATGAGATTTCTTTGAAAGGAAAAAAAATACATAGACACACCTTAAAATAACACCAATTATAAACAGATATTAAGTTTTATGAAAGCTGGATCTAGGAAGAAAAATGCATGTGACCAACATTTGAAAAAAATGGTAATGTGTATAAAGGATATGGATTCTTCTAAAGAAAAGTAATTTCTAAAAATACTACAGAATTATTATATAATATATAGAGTTCCCCACTAAACCTAACATGAATAGACTAACAGGTTATATGTAACATACATATGGAGAGAAGTCAATAGCAGCCAACTATGAATTCTTACTTTGTTCAAAGGTAGAGTAAGAGGAATTAACATTTATAATAATAACAACAACTAACCTTTATATAGCTCTTTAAAGTTTGCAGAGGTTTTTAATTTGATTTTATTTGATTCTCACAGCAGCCCTGGGAGGTAGGTGCTATTATTATTGCTATTTACAGATCAGGAAATGGAGCTAGACCTTTAGAAGTTCAGCGACTCAAAAGCAAGAGAGAGAAAAAAATAAAATAAAAGCTTTGGAAGAAAGACTTAGGAAAATGGTAAGGGGAGCAGGGTGGCACATGGATAGAGTTTCTGGCTTGGAGTCAGAATTCCTAAATTCAAATCTGACACTTATTAGTTGTATGATCCTGAGCAAGTCCCTCAATATTGTTTGTCTCAGTTTCCTTATTTGTAAAATAAGTTGGAGAAGGAAATGGCAAACCACGCCAATATCTTTGCCAAAAAAACCCCAAATGGAATTACAAAAGAGTCTGACATGATTGAACAACAAAAACTTTCCTAAGAAATTCCTAAGGATTCCCTGAAGATTAGAATAGGCAGCTAGAATATTTCAGGGTTGGACTGGAAGTCAGACCTTTCTGACTCCAGAAATAGCACTCTATATCCACTGTGCCATTTAGCTGCCTTTATCATTCTCCAATCTTTCTTTCAGAGATTTCCTTTATCTCATTTTTCTCTTGCTTTATTTCTTCTAAATATTCTTGTACTCCTTGTAGAAAATATTTTTTTTCTTTAAATGCATTTGTCAAAAGCTACTCTTTGTGAGGGGGAATGTTTATATCTACAATAATTCTTTATACTGGATAATATTTTATTTACTTATCTCTTCAGCTGTAGTCTTGAATTTGGACTTTTTCCTTGGGCAGGCTTTTAGTCCTGCAGTATTTCAGAATGGAGTAATTGGCCATGCTGAGTTTCCTCTTCAGTTACCTAGATTCCTGAGGTGATTTCCATTTCCTGGGGTTTGTCCCCCATGGAGCTTTAAGGTAAATAGTGCCAGATCTTCAGGGCCTCCTCTGGCATCTCTGGAAGACCTCAGGATCCTTGGACCTGAGCTGTGCTGGTCTGAAAGTTGTGATGTGGGTCTGGAAACCATATTATCACATTGGTCTGGCCGATGCTCAGTGCCCACTGCCTCTCTGTGATATTTTCTGATCACCCTAGAGCATTCTTGGGGGACCCCCAATTATTGCTATTGTTCTTCCAAACACAGAGGCTCTCAGTATCGCTGGCCCAACTTTAGGCATGGTAGGTGTTTACTTTGCCATGGCTTTGCTATAGCTCCCCTTTATTTTCATACTCAGGCCTCTAATTGACATTTTAAGTAATTCCAGCATGGTAGACATTATTTACTGTAGTTCCTCTTTGATTTTTTGATAATTATCTAGTTCAGCACAAAGTTCATGATTTTGTTGGAGTAGTTATGTGAGAGATTAGCAAAGCACTTCAATTAATAAAGTCATCTTCTCAAAAAGTTATCAAACTGTGCATACCCTTTGACCCAGCAGTGTTTCTATTGGGCTTATATCCCAAAGAGATCTTAAAAGAAGGAAAGGAATCCACATGTGCAAGAATGTTTGTAGCAGCCCTTTCTGTAGTGTCTAGAAACTGGAAACTGAATGGATGCCCATCAATTGGAGAGTGGCTGAACAAATTATGGTATATGAATGTTATGGAATATTATTGTTCTGTAAGAAACGACCAGCAGGATGATTTCAGAGAGGTCTGGAGAGAGTTGCATGAACTGATGCTGAGTGAAATGAGCAGAACCAGGAAATCATTATACATGGCAACAACAAGACTATATGATGATCAATTCTGATGTACATGGCTCTCTTCAACAATGAAATGTTTCAAACCACTTCCAATTGTTCAGTGAAGAAAGCCATATACACCCAGAGAGAGGGATGTGAAATGTAGACTACAACATAACATTTTCATGCTCTCTATTGATGTTTGCTTGCATTGTGTTTCCTTTCTCTGATTTTTTTCTTGTAGATATGATTGTTCTTGCACAGTAAGATAAGTGTGGAAATATGTATACATATATTCGATTTGTCAAGTATTTTAACATAATTAACATGTAGTGGATTTCCTGCCATATAGGAGAGGGGTGGGGACTAGGGGGGGAAAATTTGTAACAGAAAGCTTTGTAAGGGTCAATGTTGCAGAATTACCCATACATATGTTTTGCAAATAAAAAGTTTTAATAAAGAAAAAAAAGAAAGTCATCTTGGCCAAAAGTGTCCTATTTTATTAAAAAAATTACTATTCATAATGTTGAATCTGAACTTCAGAAAGGTACCTTCCATGGTCACAGTAAATATTTGAGATGTGCCTCAAACCCAGATTTTATGATTTCATATTCAGTGTTCTTCACAATATACCAAAAATTAGAAATAGGTATCTGCTGTTATACTGAGAAAATGCAGATAAAACAATATAATTTAGGAAAAATTTAATAATTTAAGCCAACTTATTGTGGGTCTCCACAATGAATAAGGAGCAAAGTTCTAAACATATTCTTAATCCATTAAAAAAAAACTTTTAAGTTTTAATTCTCTGCTTCCCATCTTTCCCTTCATCACCCACTGAGAATCTAATCCTACTATCAATTATACATGTGAAGTCATATAAAACATATATCCATGGGAGCCATATTGTAACAGTAATAACAAAAATCAATAAAGAAGAAACATATATATTTTAATTTGCACTCAGAGCTCATCAGCTTTATCTCTGAAGATGAATAGCATCTGTAAATTCTGACATTATGCTTTGGTACTTATAGTTATTGGACATTGGATCTGTTTATTCTTCTTCATATGTGTATTCTGGAAGAGACTAGGGAGAGTAAACATGATAACTCTCTTCAAGCAGTGAATGATTTGTCACATGGCAGAAGTATTGGACTATTTCTTCCTGGCCTCTGAGGGTGAAACTCAATGCAGTTGGTGGATATTGAAGAGAAGCTGATTCACATGAATGTAAGCTAATATTAATAACCTATTATGTGCCCTTTGGAATTGTCTTGGTCAAAGGAGCTAAGTTGATCATCACTACAATATTATTCTTATTGTGTTCAATATTCTCCTAGATTTGTCCACTTTGTTGTTATGGGAAACTGGGAAAGAAGATAAAGAGAAGGTGAGAAATCTAATGAACTTTGATCAAAGTGATATGACAAAATGTTTTTAAATCTCTAAGAGTGGCCAAAGATTGAGACTAAAAGTGGAAATAATTCCCTTGCATAGTCTTTATACTTTCCTCAAGTCAAAAGAAACATTATTACAGATGTGAGGAAATGGAGGGAAAGCTGAAAAGGGTAGAGTAGTGGCCAGACCCTTATTCCAATTTTGTCTACAAGAATCTATTGCAATTTTTAAGGTGTTCTGAGTAAAGACAACAAGACAGGTAACCTAAGAAATACAGTAAATGATAAAGAGAATGAGTTTTTAAAAATATATAGGACAGAAATACAAAAAGCTTGGTGAATAGCAACTTTGGATAATGGAACATGATACATGCAAATTCTCTGTTTACAAATATTCAGCAGATATTGCAATTAAGCCCCTAGTGGGCAGGAGTCAATCTTTTTTTTTTTTTTTCTTAATCATTCTCTTCAGTACAAAGCATGACTCTTCAGGTGAATGTAGGTATTGCCCTTGATAGGAATAGCAGTATTGATGGTCATTATAAGCATAGTTCTCCTTTATTCAGAGTACTATAAGATAAAATAAAGCATGATATCCCAGCCAAAAACAAAACAAGACCTAAAGCAAAGCCAATCTGAAGGCCCATTCTCATAGCATTAAACTGACCTAAAGTAGAAGGTGTTAATGGATATCAGCATATATATCACTCCAAAGTCTCAAAGCATTTGGCATTGAGAAATTAGTATTGAGATGATAGAACCATTGATTTCAGCTTCCCAGCTTTTCTTGGCTTGACTCATTCCTTTAGTTGCTTAAATTTATTTCTGCCCAAATAGCAAATCAATAGTAAAAAGAGTCAAATTGTTCAGAACAAATAAGTTTTCCTTTAAAGTCTTAAAATAGCAATTTCTGCTTAAAAGGTTGAAGAAACAAAGATGATCTAATAATTTCCTCATGTCCAAAGGACATGGGAAGAAGTTCATTAGTTTGTTACCATTCCCACCTGAGTTTGGGAAGCACGCATAAAGATCAGGGCTTAGATTTTATTAAACCTTGAACCTTTAATACCTTGGGTCAAATGACTAATCTCCCAAAAGCATTATTTCTCCTTTTATAGCTCAAATAACCATAAACATATAACTGAAAGAGTTCTTATAGTCAAATGGCATAAGACTCATAAAAAATTTAAAGACATTTTTACTGATGAACATTACTCTCCTCACCCCATAAGATAATTTTTTGTGAGGCAATTAGGGTTAAGTAACTTGCCTGGGAAAAGACAGCTGGTAAATTCTAATTATTTAAGGCCAGTTTTGAACTCAGATTCTCCTGACTTCTCTATGCATTGCTCTATTTAACTGCCCCCTTATAGGATAATCTTTAAAAAATTAAAACTCTCATAATAAATATGCATAGTCCAGCAAAATAAATCACTCCCTGGATTTTAACTCATTCAAGGCTTTAAATCCATTACTCTCTAGTGATAGGTAGAAGGCATAATTCACCTTCAGATTTCTGGACTCATGGCTTATCACTATGTCAATTTTCAAAGTTGTTTTTCTTTTTAGTTTTGTTGTCATTGTGCAAATTGCTCTCCTAGCTCTTTTTTACTTCAATGTGCATCAGATCACAGAGATTTTCCTAGTTTCTTCTGAACTTGTTGTCCATTTTGCCATGGTTGTAAATGTGTGTTTATGTCAGAATAAATATTTCATAATTTATTTAGTTATTCCCCTAAATACTTATTCTCCCACTTTGGGGTTACTACAAAAAGTGTGGTTATAAATTCTTATACATAATGATTCTTATCTTCTTTCTTTGATCTCTTTTTGAGGTACAGGTTATATAATTGAAGCAAAGTTATTTTCTAGAATGGTTGGAACAAATTCACAGTTCCAACAACAAGGTAACAGTATGTCTCTTCCTCCAATATTTGTCATGATCTTCTTTTGTTAGCTTTGGCATTCTGATGAGATTGGAGTAAAATCTCAGAGTTGTTTTAATTTGTATTCTTCTAATTATTAGTAATCTAGAGCATTTTGTTCATATGGACACTGGTAGTTTAGATGTCTTCCCTTGAAATGTACCTGTTTAAATTCATCAACATTTATTCATTGGGGAATGATCCTTCAACTTATCATTTTATAGAAGATAAGACAAGGCTCAAAGTCACAAAAATGTTAAAAAGCAAGACAAAGATTTGAAGCTAAGTTCTTCTGATGTCAAATTCAGCAATCTTTCCATTATCCCATGTTAATTTCCAATCTAGTATACTCTGGGCACAGTTTATTAAATAATTATAGTAGGCACTTAATAAATTCTTATTAAATGAATGGATAGGTGAATAAATGAATCATTATAATTTTTTGCAAGTACTTCACTATGACTGGGAAACTAATGTTATTTCATCTTGATGAAATTTCCAAGTATGAAAATCAATGTCTGGTTTATTGCAAGCAATAACATTTTTTATGTCTGAAAAATATAATCAATAATCATAATAATAGCTAACATTTACATAGCTAGCACTTACATGTCTAATAATACCTAACAATAATCTAATAGCTAATATTTATAATTTTTCTTATAAAATCATCTTTTATTGAAGTTTAAAGAATTAGAACCAGACTACATGGATAAACTAAACAATTATATAATTTAGCTACATGTTATTCTTTTTTATTCAATGATTTTTCACTATTGTAACAGTTATTCTTGCCCCAATTTTAAAGTTGTCCAATTAAAAGCTGTCATCTTGGGCTTCTTTAACAAGTTAAACATCTAGTATTTAAAGTTTCAAAACATTAATGTATTACATTTTATATTACATATGTATTTATATTTATATAATATATATTATTCAGAAAGCTTTATATAGGATATACAAATCTGAAATAAGATACTATAGCTGATAGTTTTGAAACTTTGCAAGCTGCATTGTGGTGATTAACACCAAGTGTTCCAAATATTATGCTACTTGCTTTTTCATAAACTTGATACTAAGTGCTATAATAGCACTTAGTATCCATTTTGCAGTTGAAGAAACTGAGGCAGAAGTTTAGTCACTTGCCTACTTCCCAGCTAGAAAGTACCTGAGTTTAAATTTCAACTCAAGTGTTCTGACTTCTGGTCCAACATTTATCTTTCCATGGTACCACTATAATAGGCATTTGTTTCAAGAATAAAAATATCAAACCAAAATTATATTCTGGATATCTGTGTTTAAGAAAAAAAATCCAAATCCATTTGAAGAATTAGCATTTTTTTTCTTTTTTCCCCCTTTTTTCTGCTCTACAGGAGATCTTGCTTTGGTTGATTACAAACAGAAAAAAAAACCCTTTCTAAAGCCCATGTCAAATAACTTCAGGCTTAGGCTATCATGGTCAGCTAATCTTCTCTCACTGCTGAGTTAGAGTTACTATTCATTTTTTAGAACTGCTTCTTTTAAAGACTGAACTATGGGCCAGGAGGCCCTGTCATGCTTATTTATTCTTTTGCCCTGAGTAGCACCTATTGTATACTCTCCAAGTGTTCTTATTATTATCAGATACCACAGGGGACAGGGAATGACCCTGGCAAAGAGAGGTCTAACAAGAAAACACCATATTACATCCACTCACGGAGTTCTGAAACCAAAAAATAAGTAACACAGAAAACTATTGTGTAAAAAGTCTGAAATGAAAGACTCTGTATCTTGGAATAGAAGCCCCCAATTTCAGAACCAGCTGCTCAGTGCATTCTCTGGTTTGTTCCTGCTTAGAGATCCAAAGAAATCTATTCAAACAAACATCTGGAAAGAGAAAATAAAAAGAAGGTGGATATGAAGGAAATGAGCGGGCTTTTTAAAGTCTTGTGCTAGATTTGCTTTCCTTAGATTTTCTTCTAGGTTTCTTCCTAAAGACTATTTCATGCCTTTCCTGTAATTTCACAGAGTTCTTTTCATGTACTGAAAAGCTAAAATAAAATTGTCTCTGACACCATGTACTCAACTTAGGTGCCATGAGGGACGATTTCAAGTGGATCTGTGCATCAGGCATACAGTCACTGAATTTACATTTTAATAAGGGCTTTGCTTTTATTAAATTTTTTGTTTATATGTACAGTTCCCAGAAAAGAACCTATCTGTAATAACCTACCCAGCTCAGAGTAGGATCAGATGCATCTTAATGAACTGCAATTTCCAACCAAGGAATGTAGCCTGGAATCCTGCCCAAGTGATCCTTCCAAAAAGACAAATATTTTAAAAGTGATAGGTGTGTTCTGGAACAAATTTATTCTTGTTGTTTGGCTTAGGACTGTGTCCTAAGCAATTTCTGTTGTCCTACTTAGTAAAAACAAAAAATGAGATAACTTCGTTTCTCCATGAGATCAGGAAACCAATTACAGGCTCCCTCTTCCTTCCTGCATGACTGGGCAAAGCTAAGTATTAAGGATATCTTTTTTTGAGGGGAGGTAGGGAATAGAAATGTGACTTCAACCATGTAGGGAGCTCCTGGTATTGAATTCCTTTTACCAGTGCAGGTGGATAGTTCATCTGTAAGTTATAATTTTAAGGATTTACCCAGAGCAGAGGTTTCAAAATGGTGGGGTTTGGGGTTGGGATTAGGGGAACACTCTTGAGTGAGACTGAATCAGATTAAAATGTAATCAGGAACTATTTAACAAAAATAAATAAAATGCAATAGAATATAGATAATGCTTGTCTGTGATTTTCTAAGTCAATGTTGGCCCAGATAAATCCTTATATATGGCTTAGTAGCTCCATTTCTATTTGAATTTGATATCACTGGTCTATAAGCACAGGGAAATGTGATGAAGATTTGCTGTGGAGGTCTTCCGGAACACTCATCTGATCTCTATTATACTATGCTGTCTCTAATTCAGAGACAGTGTCATGAACTCTTTTTTCAGAATAATGCTTTGAAATAAAAAAAATAAAATGCATTTCATTAAAAAGGGCTGAAATACAGTTATCAAGATGTTAAAAAAAATCATGGATTCCAGATTAAGAATCCATGTTCTAATTACTTTTTTTTTTTTTGCATTACATTATAATGGAAAACCTATTTAAATGGAAATAGCATCTGAGGTTTTTTTCTTCTACCTTTTTCTTGTATTCCTTACACAAAGTATACTAATTTTCTCTTTTCAAATCCTCTTTACTTTACTTGAAAATAGACTCCATGGTCTCTCACTTTCTTACTACATTGAATGAACATTTCCACTGTAATTTCAGCTCAAAGTCATCAGGTACAAGGATGTCATTGGGGAGGGCAATGCCAGATGACATCAACTGCCTTCTAAAGGAGAAAAAAAATCTGACTAAAAGGAAAGGTCTATCAGAGTATACCTAAATTCTTGGTTATAGTTAGTGCTAGTTACCAAATTCAATTTATGTTTGGATTTGGAGCTCTGTAATGGGCAAAGCACCAGGATCAACTATGGGTTTTTTTTGTTGTTTTGTTTGTTTTTGTCACAGTTTATACCACATCACTAAGTATAGCTTGGGGAAAGAGATATATTTGGGGGACATATGAGGGATACATATGTATAGTACTAAGTGCTATAGTACATGTAGTAAAGCTGCATTAATTGGAATTGGGGAGAGAGAGGAAGTTGGAGACTGGGAAGATACCAGGCAGAAATTACTCAAAAAACTAAGTCCTTGAAGATTTTGAAAAAATTACAGCTTCATGACTTTAAAGTGACTGTTGTCCCAAGGTTACCCAAGAGGGGACCTTAAACAGATAAGAATCATTTGTGATTAGTAGCAGCCTAATGTATACAAACAATTGATATGTTAAGGCTCTTGACAACAAGTATGTCTTAAGTAAATTAAACATCCTCTTGAAATCTTGTTTACACTATGAACTGTTAGCTCTGGAAATTTTTTCTTCAGAGGCCACAGAAAGGTAAATTAGAGATTTAATGTAAAAAGTTTTTCTGGGAACCTGTACATACAAACATATACATACGTATATGTATAGAGAAATCTATTTTTACATACCAATAGCTATTTATAGGTATATATGCACATGTATATATATGTATGTATATATATATGCTTATAAGCCAAAGGGGGGTGAAAAAAAGAGGGAGAGAACATTTCTTGAGTTCCCCACCTACTAGTAACCATCTCCCAATTACTTTGTATAAATTTGGCATTTAATTATATATGAACACTTTCCTCTGATAGAACACATTCCCAGCACTTGATATAGAGTTGCTTAATAAATGTTTACTGATTGATTCCCCACCTTCCAACTAAATTCCATAATTAATATATAATATTCAACTCAATGAAATATGAATTAAGTGCCTATGTCATGATGAACTACCCAGAAGGATGCCATATAAAATAAAACCAAAAATGGGATTTGGGTTCTTGCCCTTAAGGAGTTTACATTTTGCCTGTTTAAAAAAAAACAAAAACATTTTTAATTGATCTCTAATGAAGAGGAATGTCAGAATGACAAAAACTTCCTTCATGGAACTTAATAATATACATGTAATTTTATTTTAAAAATCCAAGAATCCCTTTTATGAGTGGTTTCTCTCATGTCAAAGGATTTCTTTGTTTTTAGTAAGAAAGAGATCTTTCTTTGTCCTTATGTTTAATCCCTAGAATTATTGAATGATTTCATCCCATTGGATTTATAGCTTTTATATTTCACCATTTAGCCATCTAGCTAAATTGCATTTCCCAACCTACTCATTGGATTTAGCTCTCTAGGTTCAGGCTGAATTTTCCTAACCCACTTCAGTCCCAAAACATTCAGAATTAGAACACTTTGAGTCAAAGTGAGAGCCACATGGGTACAGTGAGAGATATTCTTAAATTGCACCTGACCAAGCACATTTTGAAGGCAACAATAGACAGCCTGTTGTAATAGAAAGAGCACTGGATACAAACTCAATTAGGGTTCATCTCTCCTCTCTATGACCTGTGCAACTTCTAGGGGCCTGAGGCTCCTAAAAACTAAGCAGATAGAATTGGATCTCCGAGGTCTCCTTCACTTCTAGATCATACAGCAGCTGTATCACCTAAGTTTATTGTATCATCAAGGTGTGATAAATAAGGTTAGATGTACAGCACTGGATGAGAGTGTTCTAATGTCTATGCAATAGATTTTCCCAGCTAGGAGAAGGTCTGCATTTTAAAATAAGGTCTCCTAGGGAAAGGGACCCACATGTGCAAAAATGTTTGTGGCAGCCCTTTTTGTAGTGGCAAGAAACTGGAAATTGAAAAGATGCCCATCAATTGGAGAATGGCTGAATAAATTATGGTATATGAATGTTATGGAATATTATTGTTCTGCAAGAAATGACCAACAGGAGGATTTCAGAGAGGATTGGAGAGACTTGCATGAACTGATGCTGAGTGAAATCAGCAGAACCAGGAGAACATTATACACAGCAACAAGACTATACGATGATCAATTTTGATGGACATGGTTCTCTTCAACAATGATGTGATTCAAACCAGTTGTGCTGCGATGAAGATAGTCATATACATCCAGAGAGAGGCCTGTGGGAACTGAGAGTGAACCACAACACAGCATTTTAACGCTTTCTGTGAATATTTCCATGCATTCTGTTTTCCTTCTTAGGTTGTTTTTTTTACTTCTTCTCTTTCTAGATCTGATGTTTCTTGTGCGGTAAGATAACTGTATAGATATGTATACATGTATTGTACTTGTCATACAATTTATCCTATCTAGCATGTATTAGATTACCTGTCATCTAGGGGTGGGGGGCGGGGGGAGGGAAAGGAAAAGCTTGGGAAAAAAAAGTTTTTTTTGCAAAGGTCAATGTTGAAAGGTCACTCATATGTTTTGCAAATAAAAAGCTTTATTAAAAAAATAAAAAAATAAAAATAATAAAATAAGGTCTCCTAGAGGAGGAGGAGGAGGAAGAAGAAGAGGAAGAGGAAGAAAAAGAGGAAGAAGAAGTGGAGGAGGAAGAGGAGTAAAAGGAAGAGGAAAAGGAAGATGAGGAGGAAGAGGAGCAACAACAGAAACAGCAGCAAGAGGAAGAGAAGGAGGAGAAAGTGGTGATGATGATTGGCAACAACAACCATATTTTTATCATAGAAACAGATAAGGAGTACAAAGAAGCAGAGCCAAGATGGCAGAGAAAAGCCAGGAAGTTTCCTGAGCTCTCCCCAATTTCCCTGAGAAACAACAATAGATCAAGTCTATGAACAGATTCTGGAGAAACAGAACTTACAAAGAAATGGGATGAAACAATTTTCCAGCTTAAGCAGGCTAAGAAGGCTTCAGGAAAGGTCTATCTTGAGTGAAGGGGGAATAAAGCCCAGCACAGACAGTGGTGGAGCTTCCAGTCACAGTCCCAGAGCCGAGAAGGCAAACTGCCAGCCCCAGAAATACATGAGACTAGATCTGGCTATCCCAGAACAGTGAGCAAGTCACCAAACACCTGACAAGCTAGCATTCAAAGCCAGTGACTAAGACCCTGGCCTCCAGCACAAGAAGGGTTGGGACAATGCTCCTGCTACCCCAGGAGCAGAGCTCAACTTTAAAAACCAAGAAACCGGCAAAAATTGAGTAAGAAATCTGAAAAAGAACCTCAACTACAGAAAAGATACTATGGTGACAAGGAAAATCAAAAGACCAGTTCAGAAGAGGATGTAAAACAATTCTGAAAGACTCTTGATGGAAAAAAATGCTCTCTACATACAGAAAAAGATCTTTCAACCATGAATGTAGATCAAAGCATACTATTTTCACTATTTTTTCTAGTTTATCATGGTTTTTCTTTTGTTCTGATTCTTCTTTCACAACATGACCAATGTGGAAATATGTTTAATATGACTGGACATATATTTTGTTTGCTCTCTTGTGGAGAGGGAAAGGAAAAGAGGGAGGGAGAAAAAAGTGGAAATAAAAATCTTATAAGAGTAAATGTTGAAAACTATCTTTACATGTAACTGAAAAAAATAAAATACTATTAATTGGGAGGGGAGGGAGAAAAATAAGTCTTCATTTTCAAATATTTTATGTAGTATTGAAATTATGTTCTTAGAATGTTAGAATTTACATGTGAATAAAAAAAGTACTATGGTGTGTTCACTATTATTGTTGTTATTAAAAGTCAGAAAGACCAAAAACTTTATATTAAACTAAGTTACTAGATAGTATCATAATAGACATTCAGAATTAACTTAATTCTATAAGAGCTGACCAGGGCTTCTGGATCACATGGCCAATAAAATGGACGATGACATTTTCTTGAATCCTTGAAACACTTCAAATAGAAATTTTCTACCAACAATAAAGAAATTTCTATTTTCTTTATGGCACAGATAGCTAGAAACTCCCTCTCCCCCAAAAGATTTTTTTTAAATTAATTGATGTTTCTCCAATGTCCCTAATTGTAAAAACTAAGCAGGTAGAATTGCAGCCAAGGACCCAACCTGCAGGTCAGTTACAATGCAGTTGCCTACTTTGTTCTCCTCTCCTTCTTTCTAAGGGCCTAGACTCCAGGCTGTGGAAGTTTGGGAGGCAACTAAGAAGCTTTGAGATTTATCTCCCAGGGAAGTATAAGTGATGAGGGAATTGGATAATGAGCAATAAGGGGAAATGATAGAATTTATCAAAGACCACAAGAAAAAGAAAACAAGAGACTGGAACATAAGCAGAAATGTCAAAAGGGAAAACATTAATAGCAGAAGGAAATATAGCCTCCAGATCTACTAAGGGAGTTCAGACATTTTTGAATACTGTAAAACAAAGGAAAATGATTCAACACTTGAAAAGACAGAAAGCCATGTAGAATGAGATAAGTACATGGAAAGTCAATATATAATTTCTAAATGTTTTAAAAGAAATAAGAATGATGAAAGCAGAATTTATTTTCTCTAGAGCAAAAATAAATACATTACAGAAGAGAAAAACTTTAGTCCAAAATGGTCTCATAAAAGAAAAAAATTAAGAATTAGGAACACAAAAACACATATATTAATGGCAATCTAAAAGAAAAGCAAAAAAAATACAAAAACAAAATGTACTTTCTATCCTAAGCAGAATGTACTTATCCCAAAGATAGGAGATAGGACAACTTAAAGATTGTAAGTCTCTCAGAAGAACATAAGAGGTTAAAAAACTTCAACACCACAATTCAAGAAAAATGCCAAAACAACAACAAAACTCAACTGTCCAGGATTCCTGAATCTAGAAAAATGAGATGCCATACTGAAAAAGAATTGAAAGAGATTATATAACATCTCCAGAAAAGAAAACAAACTCAAGTCTGCAAATTCCAAGACAATGGTTAAATTTAATAATTGAAATCTGCAAATGATCAGCAGAATAACATCAAAATATGAAGTAAAAGAAACTCAAATAGCATAAGATTTTCCCCTATCATAATATTCAGGAAGGAAGAGGATAATATGTTCCCCAATGCAATGGAACTCAGGATGAAGTCCAGTATGACCTACCTTGAAAATATGAGCTTAACTATAAATAAGAAAAGATGGACATTTACTTTTTTAAAATTTTTTGTACATTTAATTATAAAGAGGCATTTGAAACATTATTAGAAAGAAAATCAGACCTGAAGAAATAGTTTCCTTCTGGAAACCCCAGAACAGAGAAATGCAGGAGGGATGAGTAAATGCAAATACCAAGGACAGCAACAGAACTGAGAGTAGACTAGTAGAGATTCCTTTCTAAATGTACATAAAACAGGAGTGGAAGTCCAAATTAGGTAGAGGTAACTATGAAGAGACTAATTAAGTCACTATAGACAGAATACTGCAACACAATGCCTACAATGCTTTTTTTTTGTTTGTTTGTTTTTGGAAAGATGGGGTACAACTATACAATGCATGAGAAGATGAATGAAAGGAGGTTGAACAAGAAAATAGAATGGATTAAGGATGTATTTGGATCAAATTGAGTTCTAGCAAGAAAAAGAAAATAACTTTTTTTGTCCTAGGAAAAGTAGAGCCTATAATTGAGTAGGTAAAGAGAGAGGGAAGATTGAGAAGGGACAAATTAGAAAACAAAATTGAACAATCTTTTTGCTTATAAGAAAAAATGTGTTGTATATATGTATATATATGCATATATATGCATACATATGTATATATACACATGTATACATTTATAATGCAATTTATTATATATTTTAAGGATGTACCCAAGATAAAACTGAGAAAATGGAAAAAATAATTTACTATGAATCAAACCATCATAGAAAAACATTGAAACATGATATAAAAAAGTAGAAATAGTAAATATATCCTTTGTAGACTATAACACAGTAAAAAGTAATAAACCTTTAGCAAATCATATTAAAAAGAAGAAAACAAAATCAATACACTAGAAAATAACCAAGGTGAAATTGCAACAATACCAGAAGGAAAAATTTAAAAGCATCAGAGCATATGTGCTAACAAAACTAAGAACACAAAAGAAAGAGGAATGACCTTCAAATGTATAAAATACTCAAACTATAAGAACTCCAGAGAGAGAAAATATATATCCCAATCTCAAACAAGGAAACAGATCAAGGTATAAAGAACTACCAAAGAAAAAAATTATAGTCAAAATGGATTCACAGAAGAAAAATTCTATCAGGCTTTTAAAGAACAATCAATATCCATACTTTTCAAATTATTCTAAAAAATAAAGCATCCTACCAGAATACTTAGTCTTAATACATAAACCAGAAAAAGACAAAGCACAGAAGGAAAACTACAGATCAACAATCATTAATGAATATTGATTCAGAAATTTTAAACAAAATCTTGTCAGACTACAGTAACTTATTCAAAAAATAATTCATTATGAACAGGTAGAATTTATACCAGCAAGGCCAAGATAGTTCAATATTAGGAAAACAATCAACATAATTAATCATATCAAAAACCAAAACAACCCAAACCCCATAATTATTTCAACAAACATAGGAAAAGTTTTAGACAAAGTACTGCACATTTTTGCTAAAAACAAACAAAACCCCCAACCAAACTCTACAAAATATAAAAATGTAATAAAAAGCAACTATTTAAACATAAAAGAAAATATCATGTGCAATGAAAATATACTAGAACTTTTTCTAATATAATATGGGAGTGAAATAAGAATGCTAACTCTTCCTACTATTATTTGATATCATTCTGGAAATGCTAGTAAGAGCACTGAGTAAAGAGAAAGAAAATAAAGGTATAAAGACAGGCAAAGAAGAGAGAAAATTGTCCTAATTTGTTGATGATAAGATAATATTGGAAACCAATAAGGAATCAACCATAAGGAATCACCAATAAGGAAACTAATAGCAATTTCCAAAAGATAAATTGTCTAAGTATATAAACAAGGTTAACAAAAAAAGAACCACTAAGCATTACAATCACATGAAAAATGCTCCAAATCATTAATGGTAAGAGAATTGCAAATCAGAGCAACTCTGAGGTTTCATGTCATACCCTGCAAGTTGACAAAGATGAACACAATTGGCAGTTCTGAAAATTGAGAAAAGCTATGGAATGATAAGCACACTAACACATTGTTGATGATGCTGTGAAGTGGTACAATCATTTTGGAAAGCAATATGGAGTTATGTAAATAAAGTACACCAAAATATTTCTATTAGTATTTTTTATGATAGCAAAGAATTGGAAACAAAGTAGATACCTATAAATTGGGAAATGGCTGAAAAAACTGTATGCAAAAGTAATGGAATATTAATTTCTTCTAACAAGTGCTATATGTGAAGAATACAAAGAAATATGGAAAGATCTGCATGAACTAATACAGAGTAAAGTAAGCATAGCCAAGAAAAAAATATATACACAATAATTACAACAAGAAACACATACAAGCCAATATAATAAAATTATAGAAATAAAAAATGATCTGAATGAAGAGATAGGAGGAGACATCCTTACTGCTTCATGGAGGTAGGAAGTCCACAAGTATTACACATTACAAATGGTTTTGGATTTTTTCAATGTACTGATCAGTTATCATGATTTTTTTTTCTTCTTTTTCTTTTGATTTTGTCTTTTAAAAATGCCACTTGCTATTTGAGATGACTCTCTGGGCATCAGATAGAGAATTGTGTTGGAGAAAATCATAATAATATATAAAAAGAAGATATTCACAAAAACATATAAAAATTGTTAGTAAATAGTACAATGAATAAAGCACTGGTTTAGAGGGAGGAAGACCTGAGTTCAAATCTAGCCTCAAACACTTTGGAGGTTTAGGCAAGTTATTTAATTTCTTCTACCTCAGTTTCATTGTTTGAGTCTCAATGTATTCAGATTAAATGTAAATAGCAATCATTTCTGCTTTGGCCAGAAACTCTGAGTGTCTTCCCCTCCCAGATTTATTTATTTAGATTTTTTTTGACTAGTTGAAAGAGGAGATTTTTTGTCTCAATTGCTATCCAGCCTTAATCATTGAATGGATATGGCCTCAAACTGAGACCTGTTGGAGACCTTAGATTAAAAAGGCCAAGGGCTTCCATTATTCAGGGCCATCTCCAGTCTTCCTGATCTCTTGCACCTGGACACTGGGCCCAGATAGCTCTGGAGGGGAAAGTGAGGCAGATCATCACCCACAACCCTCCCTCACTTAAATCTATCTCCCTGATGCCATGGTCCTCTTTGAGAAGGAAGAACAAAAAATAACCTCCTGGGCTTGTCTTAAGGATGAAAATGAAATAATTGTATCATGCACAGTGCCTAACACATAGTAGGCACTTAATAAATGCTTACTTACTGATGTGCAGAAACTATTTTATTTTCTTAAAAACATTTTCTCATTTGTTTAAAATATGCTTTTAAATATCCAGAGAAAATTTTGGATATTTAAAAGACAATAATGCATATATACCATAATGGGAATATATAGCACCCTTCAAAATCTATAAAGAAAAAAGGTGGGAGGGATGGACAGAGGGGGAAGCAAAGAGTGAGGGAAGAAAACAAGGGAGGGATCCATGAGTGGGAGGAGGAGAATAATTTAATTAAAGAATCAGCAAAAACAGGAAAGACGTATGTATGTGGGGTTTGTGTGTGTGTATGTATATATACATATACATATTATATATAAATATATCTTCTCTTAACTATAGCTTGGTTGGAAGTGGGCTAGGGAAAGGGGGGAAAAGATTAAAGTGAAAAAGGTGAGTAGCAGAGAACAAAAGAACAATTCACAAGGAAGTAAAGAAAAGATGGACATTCATGAATATTATTTCTTCTACTAATATATATATATGTATATGTGTTTCCTTGACATAATAATTTGAATCCTCATCATATTAATGAATATAATTTCTTCTACTTATATATATATATATATATATATATGCTTTCTTGATGTAGTAATTGTTTGTTATATTTTTAAAATTCTCCCTGATGTCCTGCTGGACAGATGACAATGTTCTCTTTTGTTTTGTTTTATTTTGTTTTGTATTCCTTTTCTGATTCTTTTTTTTCTTAATTTTTTTTCAAATAAAAAATAAAAAAAAAGAAAATTTTGGGTTCTTCAAGAAAAGCCTTGGATTGAACCAGGTCATAAACAACATATTACAACTCTGGTAGTAAATGTATAGTACTAAGCATGATATGACCCTTTAAGACTAGCTTTGCATTTTCAACACAAGTATGTGATGCCATACAAAGGAATTTTTAAAAACACAAGTGAAACAAATATTAGAATTTATTATTCTTATTTTTAATATCAATGAGCAATAATAATAATCAACGAACATTTTAAGCAATGTATTGAAAAAAGGCAATAAGATTTTAGAAACTGGAAGCTTATCTGTTCACTCCACACATATACCTGAAGCTCTAGTACAAAGTTAAATTAAGGTGTCCTGAAAACTGGCAGGAACTTGATCTTGGTCAAATCAAGGGGCCAAATCAATTACAAGGGACTACCTTCTCTTGTGAGAATATTCTTTTCCTAATTCTCTGTTTTTATATGAACAATCTTTGCATTTATATCTTTGATCAGTTTTTTCATAAAACAGCAGAACCAATGTTACAAGCTCTAATCTACTCAGCCCAGACAAACTTTGTAGGAGGACCTTTAACTGTTAGGGAATAAATCAGAAAATAGACTTGGGAATGCCTTTGATTCAAATCTAGGTAATACCAGAACTGTTTTCCCCCCTCTCCTGAGACAAAGAAAACATCTGAATAGACTTTCCAAACAGAAGTTCCTGATAAAAGACTACTCCAGCACTATGAAACACTCATAAATCCTAACTCTCTTATGCCCTAAGAGGACTTAAGGTGAGTGATGGGAGAACAGGGACCTCTTAAAACAGGGCCAATGGCTCTTCTTAGGAGAAAATTTCCAGATGTCCAATCTACTTTATAAAAGTAGGCACATACCAACTACTCTGTTCTGATGAATAAATTCTGAGGAAAGATGGTCAAAATTTTGAAAAGCATCATCTTATGGAAGACCTTACCCAGAGAGATTCTCTCATGATTTTAAACTCATTCCTTGATACATGAGAGAATTGGAAAGAAGACAAATCCAGAACTACTACAATTGATTAAAGGGGAGGAGAAAATAACTCAATTAATTTTTTTAAATGGGTCAGAAATAGTGGTTATTATGTCAGTCAATTAGGAAAAACCAAATACTTTGCTTGTTGGATAAGCTGACTCTCTGGGGAAGAATATTAAAGACTTTGAAAAACATCCTCTGATTGTTAAGATTATTCATAAACAGATAGGGTATATGTGGGCATATGTCTGTTGGCTAAAAAAAACTGAGCAGTTGCTTATGTCCCCATCAGAAAAAGAATAATTAACAGACCTAATCACTGCTCATTTTAGACATGGAATATCGAATTACATTTGTTAGCTTAAAGCAGAACAACCTAATCTTGATTATAGGTGTCAATAAAATGAAACTATAGACTGAACTTGAGGCCTTGATGGTGGATGATTAAAACACCCACACACATAGATAATATTCTTGATCTTTAGGAGAGTGAGAGAGTGAAAGACAAGAGAAATGATAACTATCTAGAAGGCAATATTAAAGTCAAAACAAGGGCTCATATTTATAGCAAAAATGAATGAAAAAAATCTATTAATGTTAAAGTCTTATTTAGACTTCTGCATGTCATTCACTGATTAATTTAATCTTATGCCTTCTAACTTTTTAGCTGACAGCTAAGCAATATTTGTCAATAAGATATAAAATAATAAGAATAATAACTCAATTTGATACTGTGCTGTATTATGTACAAAACACTGCTGTACAACAGTAAAAGATATACATGCAAGTATTTTTTAACTCTCCCCAAAAGGTGAAGAGATGCAGAGAAGTTAAATAAATTGTTCCCAATGATGAAGCAAGCAATTATTTTCCAATAGCATTGTGAAGTAAAAATAGTATAAGTATTATTTTACTGATTTTACGGATGGAAAAACTGAAGTTTTGATTCTGATTCTCCAGATTCTGCCATCAGCTTTTTTCCCCCTTTTTTTCCTTTCTTACTCTGCTTTGACCCCATCTTCTGATAATGAGTTCCTCCTAGGGCCTCCTTTTGGGGGATGGGTCTAGGCAGGCTATCTTTCATTCCCCTTGATTCTGTGCTTCTATTTCTCTCCAGACTCAGCCACTGTACTCTCAGATCTTTTCTTCCCATCCTCTCTCCTTTTAAGGGGATGCTGTCTTTTCCCATTAGAATGTAAGCTCCTCCACTGGCAACCAGAAAGAGGAATATGGAGACCAAATGTCGATCATAGGTATTTTCACCTTTTTTATTATTTGCTTGCTTTCTTTTTTTCTCATTTTTTCCCTTTTTGATCTGATTGTTTTTGTGCAGCATGATAGATGTCGAAATATGTTTAGTGCATAGTAGAAGAGATGGAGATAAAACATTGCAATAGAACATTTTGCAAGGGTGAATGTTGAAAAACTATTTTTGCATGTATTTTGAAAATAAAAAGCTATTAATTAAAATTAAGAATTTAAACTCCTTGAGGAAGGGATTCTCTTTCTTTTTCACATATATTTGCAACTCCATCATTAAGTGCTATGTCTGGTACTTAATGAGTACTTAATAAATGTGGATTGCCTGATTGCTTGCCTGTCAGAGTTAAATACTAGAACTTGGATGTAAATCCTGACCTCCAAAGTACAAGTTCAAAACTCACTTGAATTCTATAATGACAAATGAACTTCACATACATCTGGCCTTCTATGGTCAAGGACCCTAATCTTAATATAAATGTTCATAGATTCATAGAATTTCAATCTGGAAAGGATCATATTCACTTCATACGACAATTGTGATAAAGCACAAGGTCATAGAAACTGACATATAATAACAATTTAATTTGATTTAGAACTTTGTGGCTTATCATTTAAAAGTGAGTCAATGCGGCAGAGAGGACTGTTTTTTAGGTCAGTAATACTTGGGTTCAAACCCTTATTCTGATTCATATAGCCATGTGACTATGAGAAAGTCATCAATGGACTTTGTAGCACCCCCAAAAATAATACTCATGCTATAGCCAAGTTCCACTGGCTATAATTTGCATATTAACATTTTCCATACCGATGAACACTATTGCTTTTTTTTATTAAAGCTTTTATTTTCAAAACATATGCATGGATAATTTTTCAACATTGACCCTTGTGAAACTGTGTTCCTAATTTTCTCTTCATTTCCCCCACTTCCTCTCCTAGATGGCAAGTAATCCAATATATGTTAAACATGTTAAAATATATATTAAATTCAACATATGTATACATACTTATACAATTATCTTGCTGCACAAGGAAAATCAGATCAAAAAAAGGAAAAAATGAGAAAGAAAATAAAATGCAAGCAAACAACAACAAAAAAGAGTGAGAATGCTATGGTGTGATCCATACTCAGTTCCCACAGTCTTCTCTCTGAGTTAAGATGGATCTCTTCATCACAAAATCATTGGAACTAGTCTCAATCATCTCATTGTTGGAAAGAGTCACGTCCATCAGAATTGATGAACACACTACTGTTGACCAAAAGTAGAGGAAAAAAAGAAAGTTTACAAAGACCATCCTCTAACAACATATTTAGGTCAAGCATATAATTATTACATCCCATTTTATAGATGAGACAACTGAAACTTAGGAAATCTTAAGTAATTTGACTGAGATCACACAGGTATTAGGTAGCAAATCTCAAATTTGAAACCAGTCAGTCTGAGTCTGAGCCCAGTGATTAAACCACTATGTCATCCAGCCTTTTCCACAAAAGATATGAAATAAAATTCAAAAACATAGGATTACAGAACTGCAAAGTTTGAAAATATGTCAAACATTTTCTAGTCTACTCCTCACTAAAATGCCTCTCATGTTGTAAATAAATAAAAAAGTGGTTTTCCATCTTTACCTTAATACTTTTCATCTTGAGAAACTATCTTTTACAGAGGCTACTCTTTTGTTTTATTTTTCTTAGTAGTATTTTATTTTTTCAAATACATGTAAGGATGGTTTTTCACATTGATTTGTGTAAGATTTTGTGTTCCAAAATTTTCCCCCTCCTTTCTCACTCTCCCTTCCCCAAGACAGCAAAGCAATCTGATGTAGGTGAAACATGTACAATCCTTCTAAACATATGTTCATTTTTGTTATGTTGCTATTATTTTTAATGACTAATTTCAAAAAAATTATATTTGCCTGAAATCTACCTCTTTAAAGTTTCTGCTCATTTGCTACTGGTTCTGGTCTCTCATCTTAATAGAATAAATCTGATTTCTTCTGTAAGATAATCCTTTAAATACAATGATAGCTAACTCCTTCCCATTAAATGTCTGTTGTCTTACCATCATCCCTAATTTTTTCCGTCACCAAGGTATGGTTTCATTCTGGTCCACTCTCCATTGGAAATGCTCCAAGGCATTAATATCCTTTCAAGAACTGAAAGGAGTATCAAGGAACATTAAGCATGGACCTCCCTTATTCTGGATAAGGCAGTCTCTAATAACCAAGATCACTGGTATAACACAGTCAAAATTCCTTGTTTTGGCTATTGAGTTACCTTCTTGACTCATATTGAACTGCTGAAACCGCCAGGTTATTTTTCACACAAATGGTCATCTAATCACTGTTTTTCCATTCTGTATTTGTGCTGCTGTGTCTGTATTTTGTTCATTTGTTTGTTTATTTTTGTATTGTTTTGTATTTATTTGTTTTTCTTTTTTAGTGTAGCACTTAACATTTATCCTATTATACTTCATTCATTATTATTTAGCTCATTGTTCCAGGGTACAGGATCATCAATCTGTCATTTACCATATGAGCTATTCTCCCCAGTTTCAGATCATCTGAAAATATCATAAGGAAGTAAATGGCCTCAGTTTCTGTCAATGGTACCTTCATATCCTGATAGTGATGATTTTCCCTCACCCCACCATACAGACAATCAATTACCAAACCCAATCATTTCTAATTCTCTCTCTCCAGTCTTTCACATATATCCCTTCCTCTTCACTACACCATTCCATTCTCTTTTGTTTTTTCACCATTTAACTTGAGGAGGCTTTCACAGTGTAAGGAAAGCTCGATTAAGAGTTAAAACATTTCATTCAGATTCCAGCTGTGCTACTTTTTTGATTCTGGGTAACCACTTCTTTTGGGGTATCATTTTTTTAATATGTAAAATGAAGGGATTGGACAAGATGACTTTTAAGATTTTCTTTATCTCTAAAATCTATTATCCTATGATCAGGAGAGGATCCTACCTAGAATCCAGTCTTATAAAAGACAGCTACCAAAGCCATCTTCTTAATGTCTAGCTATGATCACATCATGCCCCTGATCAAAAGTCAGCAATGGATCTTCATTGCTTAACAATTAAAAATAAATTCCTTGACCTGGAACTTTAGGTTCTTTGTAGTCTGGCTTTCATGTAACTTTCTTTATAAGTCTGATTTCATATAGTTAACATTCCAACCCAAATGGTACTACTAGTTGATGCTACTAGCCCTAGATCTTTTCCTATTCACCCTCACAGCCATTCATTCAAAAGGAGCATTCCTCATACCTGGATCAAGCTTCTTTTACATCACTACCAATTGAAATCCTCTTCTTCCTCTTCTTTATTTTCCTTCCTTCCCCCTCTTCTTCCTCCTTTTTTTTTTTTTTGAGACAATCAGGATTATCAATCAAGTGTCTTTCTCCTCATTTTTTTTGGAGTCAACCAGCATTATACAATTTGTCCAGTATCACACAGATAGCAAATGTCAAGAGTCTGATGAACTACTTGAACTCAGGTCCTCTTGACTCCAGGGTCAGTGCTCTACTCATTGCGCCACTTAAATGTCTCTTTTTTCTCTTCTTTCAAGGTCAAACTCAAGTACTACTTTCTTAATGAAGCCATCCCTAATATAGTCAGCTGAGTGATCCCTCTGTCTTCATTAGGTCAATAATTACATTATCCTTAGTATTAAATTCATTTATGTACCCAGTTTATTCCTAGTTATTGTACTATAAAGTTTCTACTGACAAAAACAATTTTATTTTTCACTTGTTTTTATTCCCAGTGCTTAGAATAGACCCATTCTAAGCATTTAATACTTGTGTCTGAGTCAAATTTTTGAATATGTATCTTCATCAAATTCACTGATCAATATTTTAAAGAGTACATGACGAGAAATCTATCCATTTTACTCTATTAATTTCTCTTCAAAATTTAATCATGACTCAAACATTCTCACATGTGGCATAACATGCAAATTACTGCATAAGATTAGAACAGCTTCAACCCATCCTATTTAAATAAGCTATCAATTAGAAAAAAAAATAGATGAACACAGTAAGACCTCAATTCCAAATACAAGTTTCTCCTAGAAAAGTTTCAGTAATACAAAACCCTTTGTCAGAATGGAAAGCCGATAACTGTCTAGAATGACTTCAGTTAATTCTTAGTTTTAATCCTGTCTCTGATGCATATTCCCTTTGAAACCACAGGCAAGACACTACTCCCTGGGCTTCTGTTTCCTCATGTTAAAAAATATGAGGAAATTGGATTAGATGACATCTGGGATCCATTCCAGTTCTAAATCTATGATTTCTTGATTTATGATCTAAGGATTCTTATCAAGTTGAGAGTCATGTAGATAACAAAAGACTGGAGTACAAGCTCATCTGCATACATTTCAGAGGAGAATGATAAAAGACAATCAGTATCTCTTCACAAAATGATGAAAAGCAGTTGAGTAAAAAATAGTCTATAGTAATACGGTATAAATCCACCTAAGCCAGACCATCTTGAAATCATAATTAGTGCCTGAACTCTGAGAAAAAAGGAAAGAAATAGATGGAAATTTAAGAGATTTACTTAGAATTTTGTAATTATCACTTTTCATCAGTGAATAGAGTAGGAGTACCACACTGAACTTTATCAGTATTGTATGTAAAAATATGGTAAGGATCCGTGAAATTAAGTCAAGAAAAAAAAAATAGAACTGATAAAAGAAAGTTTATTTATTTATTTTTGCTTTTTTGCTGAGGCAATTGAAGTTAAGTGACTTACCCAGGGTCACACAGCTAGGGAATGTTAAGTGTCTGAGACCAGATTTGAACTCAGGTCCTCCTGACTTCAGGGCTGGTGCTCTATCCACTGCACCACCTAGCTGCCCCAAGAAAGTTTATTTTTAAACTATTTCTGAGACAGTATGATCCCAAAATATTAGGAAAGATAACCAAAAAGAAGCCTAATGTAATCAATCCTTGACTAAAAGTCTATTAGCATAGGACTCTCCTCATTGATTAAGATTGACAATGCAATAATTCCCACCTGTATGAGAAGCAGAGTTGACAGAAGTTTAAGAAAAGAGATAATCCTGATCTTCAGTTTTAAGAAGTCTTTCAATTTTAAGAAAAAAGAAACATGATTCCAGAATCTTTTCATATTCCTGAAGGAAGAGAAAGATTGTGGGAAGAAGCCAACATATCAAAGAGCCAGCACCTCAATAATGTTGTTTTCTAAAAGTCTAAAACAAGGTCTTTTTTATTGAAGGAAGAAGCAAGAAGGCCAGTATAGTTATTCTCCCAAGCTCTTGCCAACTCTATCCTTCATAGAGGCAAGGAGCATTGAATAAATTCATCTCTAACAATGAGGAGAGATTTGTGAATTGATATTGAGTCAAGGTTACACTAAAAAAAAAAATAGCAACTACCAGTCTGATGCTTGCTCTCTCATGATTACAAAATCTTCATAAAAGTGACCTATACATGCACATGAGAAATGAAGAAGCAGGATTTCACAATGTTCTGCAACATATGGCTTCTTTATTATAATTAATTCAAAAAGACGAATAGAAAACAAAGCATCCTGCTATTTGTATTGTTTTTGGATTTTTAGAAAACCATTTCAGAATTTTGAAAATGCAGCTTTCCTGACAAGGTGTCTCTGAATACATACATTAAAACAACATAAAAATCGATGACAGCAGAGTGAAGTGAACAGAACCAGGACAACTTTGTCCAAAGTAATAACAATATTATACAATGATCAACTCTGAATGACTTAGCTATTCTCAGGAATACAAAAATCTAAGACAATTCTAAAAGACTTATGATGAACTATCAACCTCCATAGAAAGAACTGATGGAGTCTGAATTCAGAATGAATTCTATTTCTTACTTTCTTTTTTGTGTTTTTCCTTTGTCTATGTTTTCTTTCACAACATGACGAATATGGAAATATGTTTTGCATGACTGCACATGTATAATCTATATAAAATTGCTTTCCATCTCAGGGAGAATAAAAGGGAAAGAGAGGGAGAAAATTTTAAACTCAGATTCTCTTAAAATGTTAAAAATTTCTTTTACATGTAACTGGAAAAAATAAAATAGTAGCATGTAAAAAAGAGTCTATGACAGGAATAAATATAGACATTACTTTGTTCACCAATCAAAGCATTAACACAAAGTGGGGTATCAAGCATAGAGATGGAAATTTACTTAAGGTATTCACTAATTATGTGGAAGGTAACCTGCTTAGTTTTTCAAACAATAGAAGGAATTATCCATTAATGGTAAGTCTCCAAATGTTCTCGTTTATAAATGACATTATACTAATTGCATTGAGCCCTCAAAAATTAGAAAATTATCTCAATAAAATCCAAAAGGGAATATAATAAAAACAAAGTAGATAAAATATGTACTACCTAAATTATGAAATATAGTTTATGAGTTAGCTCATTTAGCTGGTTCATCAAATATAGGTAAGTAGATAGATAGATAGATAGATAGATAGATAGATGGATGGATAGTCAAATATAGATGGTAGGTAGATAGCTAAATAGAGAGAGAGACAGACAAACAGACAGATAGAGGTATAGATATAGAGATATACATTTTGGTTAGCCATTACAAATAGCCAATGATAGGTCCAAACTTGAATATGAAGAAATCAGGCTGAATCATAATAGGAAAACTTTGCAGTGCTTTCAAAGTCCTAAACTACCTCATGCTGTAAAAGCCCATTTCTTTAGAACTAATAGTTTCTCAGTGATGTTAAATAGTAAAAGTCATGAAATACTAAAAGTAAGAATGATTTATATCACAAATGATCCAAAAGGAAATGGAAATATGTATGGAGAAATTCAGTAGGCTGAAGTATGTTACTACTGATAACTTGCAGGCTAGAAATGGAATAAGAGACATGGTATCAAGGTCATAGTTGACTGAAAAAGAAGAGAAGTATTTCACATTGCAAGAAGGAAAAACTATAGATAGATACCCTAAGGAGAACAGTGATTCCCCACAGATTAAAATGATAATGAGATGCTCTAGGTATATTTTCTATGGAGGATTCTAGGAAAATATAGATAGAAAAAAACATATAGGATACAAGGAATGGAGCAAGTACTCATGCCAATAAAATCACAAATCTACCAGAGTATGAAATATGTGGTACTCTATTACACCTATATACTTTTACGTGTTCAAAAGACTTTCACAAATATTGTCTCACTTGTTCCTTAAAATAATACTATAAATTAGGCAAGATAAATATTAAAATCAACACTTTTTACAAAGTAGGAAATTGAAGTTCAGAGAAATCAAGTGAATGATCAAGATCACAGCAAGGAAATAAGAGACCCAAAACTCCAACACATATGGGCAGGTATATGTATCTAATTTTTTCTAGAAATAGCCCCAAACCTTTTATGTTCCAAAATTCTGTTTCAGTATAGTAAAGCCTAAAATAGACAGAGTATGTGAGAAATTTATAGAAAATGTAGCCAATAGGGATACAGACAATAATTTGGTTATTATGTTTAGCTATTTCCCCCTAATGATGGAGAAAGTAACAGAACAAATCCACATAAAAGGTCAACATCATTCACTCTGCATATCAGATATAAGAACTAAGAATCTGAGAAGAAAACAAGGTGCTTTTGAAGCTATTAACTCATGGGCAAAAAAAATCAGCTTTTGACTCCCGCTGGTAGAACACAGCATTCACTTCTCCTCCAGCCTGTGCTTAGTAACCAGAAGCAGCAAAATATTTACTGGAAATAACAGAATCTATTACTTAGGGTAACAAAGTGGCTTGGACATCCTACATGTCTACTAGAAAAAGGAGACTAAAATTGGCATTTGAAGGGTCAGCTCACCTGCAAAAATCGAACAGCAGCTACTTTTTTCATATACACACAGACAGAAAAAGATTGGCAAGAGCTTAGGACACTCATTGGATTGAAGGAACATATAACAGATTTTTCTCTTGCTGTTATAGGAATGATTACCAAAGGCAAATAGTTGATTATAATCCAATACTTTAGAAACAAAAGGGCAAGTGACATACATATCAACCTGAATGTTGAGTATGGCAACATGGGAAGGGAAGCAATGATTGTGATAAATGTTTTCCAGTTTATTAATTCTTTTAATAATATTTTATTTTTCCAAATATATGCAAAGATAGTTTTCAACACACACCTCTGCAAAACCTTGTGTTCCAAATTTTTCTTCCTCTCTCCCTCCCTGATTTTTCGCTAAGACAGCAAGCAATTTGAATATAGGTTAAATATGTGCAATTCTTCTAGACACATTTCCATATTCATTATGCTACACAAGAAAAAATCAGATCAAAAGGGGAAAAATATGAGAAAAGAAAACAAAGCAAGCAAACAACAACAACAAAGGTGCAAATACTATGCTTTAGTCCACTTTCATTCTCATAATTTTCTTTCTGGATGTGGTTGGGCACTTTTCATCACAAGTTTATTGGAATTGTCTTGGATCACCAGGTATGAATTTTTATGAAAATAGAAAGCAGAGGTACCACATTGTGAGCAAGGGAGAAAGCTGAAGATTGGGAACTCCTCTGATGGGTTAGACTAAAAGTGGAGGTCGAGAGTCAGGATCTCAACGTTCCTTTTCCTAGTATAGCCATCATTGCATTCTAAGAATGAACACAGAGCTTGTGTCTTGGTTGCCACTATTCCCCCAATACAGAGCACACAGTGAGCCAAAAAGTTAAGACCAAAAAGTTTTTTGTCTAGTACAACCTATCCAAATTGTGGGAAACTGAATTAAAAAGAAAATTGGCAGGAAAGCAGAGGAAATAATAGGCAATCTAGCAATACATATTCATGTATGTACTTCCAAAGGGAGCCAGTGAAAAATGTTAATCAATAACCATAAACTATTTTGAGTGTCTATTATGACACTGCTTTATTCAAAAAATCTTTATGATTATTGAACTTTTTAACAAAATGAAACTTTAGAGATCATCTAGTCTAACCCCCTCATTTTATATGGAAAGAAACTAAGGCTTAAAAAGAAGAAATAATTTGACCATTTGATCATGGTCAAATCTATCTGTCTGTCTATCTATCTATCTACCTATTTCTGTCCCTCCTTTATATCAGCAGTTTTGATTTCACTCTTAAAATCACTTTTTGATTTCACTCTCTAAAAATCACTGAAGACTCTCCCAAGGAGTGAGTAATATTTATCCTATTAGAAATTAAAACATATTAGTATTATGAAAACAGTTTTGACGTTAAGGACTTCCCCAAATGGGGTCATTGAATCACACTTCAAGAACTAATAGTTTAGACAGACAAAACTGATACATCTTTAAAAGTACTCTACCCATGGAAAGGGGTCCTCTTGGTAGGAATCTTGGAAAACATAAACTTCCATATATTCTTGAATTAGACTGAAAACAGCTGGATTAAAAAAAAATTGATAGAGACTTTTTACTTGTTGATCTTTAGTCTAAGGGTTTTTGCAATTAAAAACAGCCCCAAATTTCCACTTTTCATCAACTCACACTACATAATAAACCTAGATTATCTAATTCAGTAAGTTAGGATGAGGGATATCCCTCCCCAGCAATGAAAAACTTGGAAACCATTTCTTTGATTCCATTTGTCTTTTCTAGCATGCAGCTGTTTCACGGGAGGTCACAGCCCACCAATTTCTTACTTGGTTCTTTCAAGGTTCATTCCCTTTGAATGGAAAATGCAGATTTCTTTCTTCAGTTTCACTCTAACAGGATCATTTCCTCTTGAAGATAATCCTTCACCCTTGTGGCTCTTGTGGAAGGAGGCTTTCATTCCATGGTTTGAGACCCACTGAAAGCTAAGAAGAGACCTGAGTTTTGTGTCTGACAAACTTCTGCTGATTTTTGGCTGGTGAAAGAGACTTTGGGAAGGATAAGTAGAACTCTCCAATAAAGATGAAATCATCAGAGTACATCTATTTGGGGCATGTGAACAGTGTCAACAGAACAGATAATATTATAAAGATCTCAACAGAGCAAGAATTAACCCGATGCCTTAGAGAATTGGTTAAGTTTTTATACAGATAAACTTAAATATTCTGAGACAGGTCCCTTAGAAAGTCATGCATTTTTGCCAGAGGGAATCAAAATCGAGAATAATTGATTTGAATTACAAACATGAATATAATACAGCATGCACATGCCTACATACTGTACCAATGCAAAACTGCTAAAGCAATGATTACAGCAATAATGTAATCTTATAAGTGAAGGACACAAGTCATAGTATTTGATAAGACTGTAATATTTTCAGTAAATACAGGTCTTTTGAAGCAGGGTTTTTTAAACTTTTCCCACTCATAACCCTTTTTCACCTGAGAAATTTTTACATTACCCTGGGTATATAAAATAGATATACAAATCAAACATTTACTGATAATAAATCATAAAGAAATCTACCTTAAATAATTCTTTGGTATACACATAATTTTATCACTTATTATATATGAAAGCAAATTTGCTAAAGAGATATATGTGCATGCTTATTTTTACATAAAGAATTAAATTTTGGCAGAATATTTGATACCTTTTACTGTTGTCAAGCTTTTTGTGATTCCCCAAATTCAGTTACATGATCCCAGTTGAGGTTGTAACCCACAGTTGAAGAAGTTTTGTTTTAAAGCATCAGGAGCTGAAAAGTAGAATGAACATTCTATTTTTCTTACTGGTACCTCATATGGTGTCAACTGCTAACATTATTACTTCCACTGTTGAACTACAAGAAATAAATCTTTCTAAATTCATGAAGGCAACAACCAGAGTTTTGTCAAAGCCAGAAAACAGGGCCTATCTTGAGATGTTTCTCACGGTTCTAAGCAGTAAATCATAGAAGGGAAGGGGGAGGAGGAGAGAAGACATTTATTGAAATTAAATCATCAGTTTATAAACAGCAGAGCTTTTTTCCCATTGTGAAGATACTAAAAGAAAGGGGAAACAACCTGAATAGTTTTTTTTTCATAAGTAGACCAGAAAAGATGGCGATCTGTCTTCAGTGCCATTTTTATTTAATGATGAGAGTATCATTGAATAAACAGCCTCAAACATGTTAGAGGTAGGCATGTGGACAGGGAAAATCGGAATTTAATGAAGGTGATTCTACACAGGAAAGATAAAAAGATTCCTTTTTTTTTTTTTTAAGATGGGGACTATGAAGAGAGGAAGAAATGAACTGAAGTGAAATACCATGACAACTAAAGATAACAAACCTATCCAGCAACCAACTGGCAAACAGCTGCCAAAGCCAAGTAAAATAAAACGAAACAAGAAAATCCCCTTTGTGTCACCCATTTATCTCATATTTTTGGGGGGGAAGGGAGGAAGCTAAATCAAGTCCTACAAAATGTGGGATTTCAAACCTATGAAAATTAATGAGAGCACTTTAAGGAAGATTGCAGCAATTCATTGAGCAGAACAGGCTCTGTCGTGCCATTTCACTTTATAATAGTTCAATAATTTTTGTAGAGCTTAGTGAATTGTTAAAAATTGATTGACCAGCCTGTCACCACAAATCTCTCAAAACTCCAAAAAAAAAACTGTACAATTAGATCTGTTTCCTTCCATAAGTGGGGATAAGTGTCACCTGGGGTGGAACATAAAGGACTCAAAAATTGCTGACCTGATATACCATAAGTTTTTTTTTAAAAAGTTATATGAATTTATAAATTAGTTAAAATCCATGGGTTTTTCAAGCGGGAGCCAGAAGGCATGAAAAGAAAAACAAGCAGCAAAAAAGGCTAAAAGCTCATCAAACATTAAGTGTGGTGACCAGATGTCCTGTTTTGGACAAGAAACTCTCCCATCTAACTTCCTGTCCCTGCAAATTCATCTCTGAAGATGTTACTCATTGACATATTTTATGTTCTCCTGAGTCACACTCTCTGCTTTTTGTTTCTGCTTGCTCTCAACAACAGATTTGCTTGCCTTCATTATATTTCTATGTTTTAAGGCAATTTTATAGCTGCTGCCATCGATTCTACTGGTCATGCTTTTACTAATCATATTCATCTCTTCTCTGATTTACACATAATTCTTAGATTAAGGTATCCAACTAATGCTGGATATATTAAGAGAGAGAACAGGCAGCTACCGTGATGATAAATAAGATGAAGAACCAAAATACCAACTTCCATTGGAGCTTAGAAAAAAAATAAGCTCATGATGGTCTAAAGCTAGAGGGAACAGCTAGCACTTCCTATGCTTTAGTTTTTGAGTGTTGAGGTGACCAGGAAGCTATGTCAATGGCCCAAGCCCTTTAGTCCTCAGAGCTAATTAAGTTCTAGGAAAGTTTCATTACCTAAAGGAAAATTAGCCTGACCCTCAGGAACATGATTTTAGAATATTGTTTCCTCCTCACATGCCCTTCAGACATACACCCAAGCCACAGAAGTTCCTTAGGCATCCCTTCTCTCCTGATACTGGTGTGTATGCATTACTAGGAGTATTTGCCACAGGTCATTGGGAAGAAGGAACTGGCAAGGACAAAGAATATTCCATATCTAATTTTTTTCTCATGACATTATTTCATTAAGTGTTTTTATTTTGAATTAGAGACATCATTTAAGATCCTGTTAAATATAATGCATTAGTAGTACTCATGAGTTATGGCTTTATATGGATATGGTCCCACAGATTATCTTGAACTTGAGACAATTTTTCTGGAGGCTCTTTGCATGTGTTTAGGGATGAGGACTCCTAAGTGTTACTCCTAGGTTTACTAAATGTTTACTTCTTTTCATAGTTTTGTGTTCCCTAGAATCATTCTTGCAGTTTTATCATGAAGGTCATACCCACATATTACAGGTCTTACCTTCTCCAGTCAAACCTTAACATATAAGGATTCCATTTCTCTGGTCCTAGGCTAGAGTGTTATTTCCAAATCCACAATGAAATGAAAAGAGAGAATCTTACTATTAATATCACATCCTTAAATCAGTGTGAACACATGAAGAAAGCATGCAACTTATAAGTGGTTAAGGCAGTCATTTTTCCTAGCACCTTAGTGCCAGTAACACAATTAACTGGCAAGGGTATTTCTGGTTGCCCATAGAGAAGAGTTAACAAGACTAGAGATGCTCTGGCTAGAGAGGTCTCATAAGGTTTTCTGCCCAGGATTCCAATTATCTTCCAGCAGGTGCTTCAGTAGATCTTACTTACTTTCCTGCCTTCAATGAACATGAGGACATGAGTTAAAATAGCTATCTTACAAATGAAAAGGGATCTCCTATCTCTCTCCAAAGGAAGAAATACAAGCATCCCTCCTGTGTCAAGGGAAAAGAGGGACTAAATAATATGATCTGGCTGTCATCTGTAAAAGCAGAAGACATTAGCATGAAAAATAACATTAAAGATGGATATATCCAGAGGGAAATTTTGATGAAGCAAATTTGACACAGTGAGATATAATAGAAATGTGTTTACATGCATAATCAGTCAATACAAATTTACTGAGTCCTACTATATGTCCAATATTTTGCCCATTTAGATAACACTTATCATTGACAAATCAAAATTTCAAAAACCATTCAATCCAACTAATTTCCGTGACAGTAGTAGTGGCCAAAAAAGAGTTAAAATATGAAATGTTCTCAGAAGCTTTCATATACAAAGAAAGAGTTGTCCATTTTGGAATAAGCTATGGTGTTAACACTAAAAGTACATACTGTTGGGAAAACTGCTTTATCTTCCTAGGTTTTAGCCTCTTCATCTGTCAGTGGTCAGAATTGGGAGATGAGATATCCTAGGAAAGAAATGGACAGTGGTCCAGTGTAATTGGATTACAAAGTATATGGAAGGAAGTAAAACATAAGAAAATGGGAAAGATGGGAAGAGGTCAGGTTGTAAAGGGCTTAAATACCCAAAAGAGGACTTTATATATTAACCCAGAGGTATGAGTAAATCACTGATGTTTATTAAGAAGGCTAAGGTTAACATTGTCTGATATGAGAAATACTTTGGGGGAGGTGGGGTACAGATTGAATCTTCCTAGTTCAAAGAAGCTGGAAATACAGCTCTCCCTCAAGGGTTGGGTCCTATTAAGAAGGTCCTACCCTATTAAGAAGATGTAAGAAGTCCTGTCTTCTCTACTTTGGGGACCAAAATGCCCCTAAAGTTCCATGCAGAAACAAACTGGACATCTGGATCTAATGGGAGAAAAAACTGATCATGAATCTTGGATTATAGATCTTGATCCTGCTGCTTATCTTATTTGGTATAATAGAAGGAAAGATCAGAAGAAAGAGTTGTGTGCTGGTGATTGGATTTTATAAAAACCAACCATTTTTTTGTTTGCTTGCTTTTTGGGCAGTATTGGTCTTTTGCTTTCCTTTATTTAGGCTCTTCACCTTGCCTAGACCTAGCATTTTCTAAAATCCTCTATTCCTGGAAGTTTCTATGGCACCTCATTTCCTGTGACCTCAGAAAACAGATAAACCATCAAATATAACCTCCTACCCTTAACTCGCTATTATATTCCTGGTTTGCTTGTATTTTCCTTCTTCCTGGTCTTTTCCTGAATCACTGAGCTACTCTGATGCCTCAACTGACAATAACTTCAAACATTATACCCAATGACTCAGGAGTAACAAGAGTTAGGTATAACTTAAATGTGCTAAGTTCAGAGGTATTTCTTCTCCATCTCCATTCTCCTTTGGAGGTATGAGCTGCTGACCTACTTAGGAGGTAGATGCTACCACAGTATCCTTCCTTTGCTTTCCCTGACTCTCCTTCTGTCCTTCCATCTCTGGTATCCCTCTTAAACTTTAATGTCTTTCCTAGTTTGAGTTAAACATGCTCAATACAGCTCTCTTATTTATAGCAACATAGGCTGGTCTAGTTCTTCTGCAAAGCCTTTTTTAAATCCCAGAACAGCTGTACAGGTCGGGGACAGGTGTTAGAATTTAAGTACTAATCATGGTCTTAGTGATGTTTTTCTGAGAAGGGAACTTGGAAAATTTGACTTTTCAAGTCCCTTCCTTCTGGTTGATAATTCAGTTCCCTCTCCCCATATACTTTCAGGAATATTCCTCAAACCTATCTATAGTTCCATTCATAGAGAGCTGTCACATACCCACACAGCTGGAAATATTCCTGTGAATCATTATTGAACATTACCTGTCATTTTAGGACTAAATCATAATATTCCAGAAAAGAATATTAGAAAACTGAAGGGCAGGCAGAGGAGTCTGCTCTTAATGAACCTACAAAAACAATTATCACAAAACAATAACAACCACCACAATGCTAATAATCACAATAATGCCTTACAAGGGTATAGAACTTTGGAATTTACAAAATAATTTCATTATCACTCCCTTGAATACTTTACATGAATAATCTGTTCAAGCACTATTATGGATCTGAGATGAGCTCTTTGAGAATCAACTTAGAATAATGGTGATGAGAGAGAACATCCTGTAAATCATCCTACTCCAGTCTCTGTGCCTTTTCTCTGGCTGACTTCATAGCTAGAATATTCTACTTCCCTATTGCTTCCCATTTTCTGTTTCAAGACTCAGCTGAAATCCCAGGAGGCATTCCCAGTCCAGTCCTTCTCAAACTTTATCCAGCCCCAGACAGTGATCTCTCTCCTTTCATTTACATTGCATTTACTTGTATGTACATGTTATTCCCCCATTAGAATATGAGCTACTTGAAGTCAGAGACAGTCTTTGATTCCCTGAGGTTATCACCTCACATGAAGAGTTTAGCAAAAATAATTAAAAACACAAAACTCAATGCATTTGAAGTGAATATGGAGTCAGAGAAACTGGGATCCATTCTATTTCTGCCACTTATTACTTGTGTGACCATAAACAAGTCACTTCTGCTCTCCAAGACTGAGTTTCTAATCTGTCCAACAAGTGGATTGTAACTGATGACCTCTAACATCTCTTTTAGCTCCAAATTTATCATCCTATAATGTTCATATAACAATTATACATAATTGGGGGAAAAAAAGGAAACAACCTAAATGTTTAACAACAGGCAAATGGTTGAATATTCTGTGGTACAAGCAACTCAGTCAGAAAGCACTTATCAAGCATTCTTCCATGTACCAGACACTGTACATTAATGTGATCACATCATTAAAGGTGATAAGTAAAAAGAAGGCATCTCAGAACAGCAGATGGAATATTTAATTTATCATTTGGGGATCTCGACTCTGAGGTCCTTCCCAACTCTAAATCTATGTTCTATGAACCTTCGTGTACAAAGAAACTTTATGTTTATGAAATTGACTCTTTCAAATACTTTATGATTATGTCTACTAAATCATTCTTTTGGCAGAATTTGGCAAGAATAGCTTGGGAACTTGACTTGGGAACTTGAATCCAGCGTGTTAGCTGCCTATTCAATTCAGAAAGTATTTATTTTCCACCTACTATGCACCAGGCAAAATATTAGGTTCCAGGTATGCATATACTCCCTATTTTAAAGGAGTTTATATTCTGCTAGGGAGAAATAATAAGTATATGCATAAATAAATTTAAATATAAAGAACATTATTTCAAGGGATATGAGCAACTGTCACAATCAGAAAAGGTCTCTAGTAGTAGTTGTTACCTGAATCTTGAAGAGAACAAGGGTGGATTTTAAAGGCAGAAATATGTAGAGAAAGCATTTCAAGTACAGAGGATAGCCTTTTAAAAGGAGAAAGGGATGAAATTGTAGATATGTATTAATTCTAAAAATAAGAACAAGAGCCAGATTTATGGAGCTGTAAATATAGAGCAGGTTTTTTTAAATCCTATATAGTATATGTGTTTTATCCCTTAAATTTCCTTCCTATCACCCAAAAATGTAATAAATATGCCTTGATACTTTTATTTAGATCCCTAGAGCAATTAATTTTATATCACCTTCTAAATTCAATGAAATTCAATTCAGTAACTATTTATTAAGCACATACTATGCACCAAGCACTGTGAATGATAAGCTTTGGAGATACAAAAAGAGGTAAAAGACAATCACTCTCCTAAAGAATTTAGAATCTAAATTAATAAAAGTCATGAAAGCAACTTCTTTATGTCCAGTCATACAACGAGGGCCTGGATCCACCTAACTATACTCATTGTCTAGGTTACCTCTTTACATCAGTTCTGTGATGGTAGCATCCTGCTGGGACTGCTAGGAGGCTAAATGGATAAAGTCCTGGGCCTGGAGTCAGGAAGACCTGAGTTCAAATGTTGCCTCAACTACTTACTGAGCAAATCGCTTAACTTTGCCTCAGTTTCCCCATCTATAAATTGAGGCAGAGAAGGAATGGCAAATTGCTCCAGTATCTTGGATTTGAAAATAATAATAATAATAAACAAACTCCAAAATGAGGTCATAATGGTTGGACACAATTGAAAAATGAATAAACTATAACAGCAAGCATCATGCTGATGAAGATTAAGCCTAAGAACAAGGGGACAATATGATTGAGACTGATGTTTACATTAAAAAATAAACCTGAGCGCAGATATTTTTTAAATCAAGTTAACGCTTGTCTCATTAAAGCCAAATGAATATAGCAATTTAGAAAAGAAGCAATCAATGTGACTGGACAAACTCATGTGAATTCTTTTGGTCCAGTTTCCTGTTCTGTAAGAGAAGGTTAAACTAGATTATCCCCAAAGTCCCTTCTAGCTGTTTTTTGATATAATAATCAGCTATAGGTTATGACTTGTTAAGTAAGGTCGAAATCCTAAAGTGATACAGGAAGATTACTTAAGAGGTCTTATGAAATAGAAAATAATCAGTGGATCAGAGTGGTGAGGAGGATCTAGGTTGAGTTGAACTATATCAATAGGTTATGGGTATAGAGGTTGATTTACTGGGAACCTGACACTGAGGTTAGCAATGAATCACAATCACAGGTTTTGACTTCCCTTTGATTTCACCAGTACTAAAGAAGGGGAACATTAAAAATGCTGATAAAAATCTTCAACAGGAGCTGTGTCCAATGACTTCAATCAGTCAGTCAATCAATACGATAAATGAGGCTTGGCCTAGGATCTATTGATGACCAATGAGAATCAAATTGATTTTGATTTAAGGCATGGTCCTTAAGAAATCTAGCCAGTAAACCCCAAGATATTTTGAGAGGGTTCAGAGGTATAAAAGAAAAGGAAATAAGACTTAAGAACATCTATAGATAAAGGAATGATGTCTTATGTTCACAGAGGGAGGAAGGGGAAGGAGGGAAAGAGAGAGGGAAGGAAGGAAGGAAGGAAGAAAGGAAGGAAGAAAGGAAGGAAAGAAGGAAGGAAGGATAGAGGGAAAGAAGAAGGGAGAGGGAAAGAAGGAGGGAGAGAGGGATGGAAGGGGGAGGGAGGAAGGAAGATAGGGAGGAAGAAAGGAAGGGAGGAAGGGAGGGAGGGAGTGAGGGAAAGAAAAAAGTTTACAAAGGTGGTTGTTTGTCCTTTATTCTCAAAGACCATGAAATCAGGAACTTGATGCCATGACAAGCAAGTGAATTTGATTTAAGAGGGGGAGGACTATGCATGATCACCTGCCTCACTTTCCCCTGTAGAGTTATATGTATATATGTGTGTGTCTGTGTGTGTATGTGTACACACACACAACTTTTGGATTAGGTGAAAGAGGAGATTTTTTGCCTCAGTAACAATCTAGCCTTAATCACTGAATGGTTGTTTCCTCAGTTATACTGAGATCTGTTGAAGATCTTAGCTGAAAAAAGCCAAGGTCTCCTATTTCATCCAGAGCTATCTCCAGTCTTCCTAATCTATATCTATATATACATGGACCCTGATGGCTGTGAAGGGGAAAGTGAGTCAGCGATCTTGCACAGCCCTCCCTCACTTAAATCCAATTCACTTGCATGTGACATCACCTCCCTGATGTCATGGTCCTCTTCCAGAATGAGGGTCAAACAACAATAATCAATAAGCTCTTAGACAATAAGTGTCTAAATTTTTAAATATAAAAGACTGAAATGAAACAGTTTGTGCCCTGGAGGAGACTGGGTTCTATTGGAGGGAAGATAGCAGGTAAGTGTATTTACATATACCCATGGGATCATATATATGTGAAATAAATATAAGATAATTTGGGGAAAGATGCTAGAAGCTGAGGAAAGGCTAGTGATTTAGGTCTGGAGCCAAAATTTGGGGAATATGCTTGTAGGAAATTACATATTACTATATAAGAGTCCTTAACCTTAATTGTATTATGAATCTCTTGGCAGTCTAGCAAAGCCTATGGATCCCTGGTCAGCATAATGTTCTTGAATGTATAAAATACATAAGATTACAAAGAAAGCAATTATATCAAAATATAGTGATCAAATATTGGAAAAATGAGCTACTTATACCCCAGATTAAGAACTCTTGATATAAAGTAAAAGGCCTATTGTATTAAAGAACACAGAATAGATGGAGATCCCAGAGGCCATCTAATCCAACTCTCTCATTTTGCAAATAAGGAACTGAGGCAAAATCATGGCAAGTAGGAATTGTATCAGTATTTGATTTTGTATGGCCAGTGCCTAGCACTTAGTAGGTGTTTGTTCAATATCTATTGATGACTACCCAAGCTCCCACAGATAGTAATGATCAACAGTATGATATGAACCCAGGACTTTTGATTCTAGACCCAGTGCTCATTCTACTATACTATGCTGAAACTCCTTATAAGGTCCCTTTCATTTTTCTAGCAGACACTCTTTCCTTCCTTGGTCTCTCCTTCCATAAGGAGCACAAGGCTGTGGGGGAATCTGAAAAGGAGCCACACTAAATGGAATCCCACTCACTTCCTAAGGACCATTTTTGAAATAAAGCTGACCAGACCAAAATGGAGAGATGACTTCAGGGCTCTCAGAACATATTTCCTCATCAAAATATCCCTGTCCTGCTATGCAGACCTCAATTTTTAGACTCAATAATATGAATGCAGTAGATTTTGGATCAGCCCTGAAAGACATCACAGACCACACCCCCTGATGAATTCAGAGGAACAGGTGGCAGAGAGGGCTTTCAGTAAGCAATGTCCATCCTCCTCTCTGCCTCACAGAAATATTTCTTTTTGCTGTTCAAGCACCACACCTTTCTTGAACTCAACTGCTCATGTTCTTCTCAACCACTCTGTTGTTATTTATATTTGTATTTATTCACTTAATATTTAACCCGGATATACTTAAGTTAGGTATTTATTGCCTTCCTTCCCTCACAATGGAATATATGAACTTATCTTGAATAGGGATTGGTTTAATCCTTTGCATTTGTACCCCAAGTGCCTAGAACAGTGCCATTGCACCCAGCAGACACTTAATTAAATACTTGTTGACAGAAATGCTGAATGACTGAAGAGTTAACCAGGAAAGGTACAGCTCAGGTTCTTGATTTTTTACCACGTTTAGAAAAAGGAGACAGCTTCACTTTCAACAACCACATGGTCCAGGGAGTCTAGCCAGAAATGTGGGGGCTGTAGTTCATAAAGAGCAGCCCAGCTGGGATCTCCATCCTGACTAATGCTCATGGCTTAGGTTCCCCAGAGCCTAATTATGTCATGTCTCGCTGCATCACCAAATCAGTCTGGCAGGATCCTTATGTAGTCACCTAATTCTGCTCTTCTTTCTCTAGTGCTAAGACTATTTTTTTTTAAAAGGACAGCAGTGGGAACGGGTAAACTAATTGTGGCACATGAATATAATGAATATACTCATGTGATACATGAATATAATTTTGCTGTAAGAATACAGAAAAGCATGAGAAGACTTACACAAATTGTTATATAAATCATATACATATATACAATTATATATTTATATATATTCACATGTGTATCTCTGTGTATATATATGTATATGTGTATATATACATAGATAGATAGATAGATAGATGTCAAATATATGTAAAATACCTTCAAAAATATGGGTGGAAAGAGTAGTACCACAAATCGATAAAAACTGAATGCTGTCAAATCATAACTTTGATTCAAAGAAGAGTTGTGAGAATGCACTGCCCACTCTCCTTTGTGGAAGCCAGGGACCAAATGAGTGGAATATGCTTATAATGTCAGATTTTTGTTTCCAATTGGTTTTATTATTTTTTTTTCTTTTAAAAAGTGTTTTTATGGGAGTTGATTTCTGAGAAAAGGGGAAAATTTAGGTGATATAAAAACTAGAGATATAAATAAAAATCCATTTTTAAAGAAGACCCCAAAAGAATGGCTAAACAAAATATGACAAATGAATGCATTGGACTATCATTGTGCTATAAGGAGTTATGAACATTAAGAATTCAGAGAAGCCTGGGAAGATGTAACTGAACTGATGTGAGTGAAATAAGCAAAAAAAAGAAAACAGCATACACAACAGTGTAAATGGGAGGAAAGAAAAGAAAAAAAAAACTAAACTAAAAACTGTATAATTAAAATGACCAAGTTTATCCCTGAAAACCTGATGAGGAAATGTACTTCTTTTTCTTTCATTTTCTTTATATACTGTTAAACTTATTTCATGTTAGTTTTCTTAACTACCTTTTCTCCTCATTATTTTTTTTCACAAGGGATCATATCTTTAGGTAAAGGAAAATAAGGCAATATAAAAACAAAAGCTTATTAATAAAATTATTTTTAAATCATTAAATGAGATCTCATAATTTTAATAGTAACTTTAGCTACCATTATTTAATGATCCTTGTTGCAAGATTATTTTTCTTAGGTAATATGATAAAGGTAAAGTGATCTAGACTTTAAAGTACTGAAGATTATTACTTCTCCTAATGTAACAAATATCTTAAGCTAGCTAACATTTATATCCATTGAATCCTAACTAACTTCAAAAAGAATACCCTTTCCCCACATTCTAAATAACTTCTCTTCATACAGTCATGAAAGTTGGTCACTAAGCTATATTGGGGTAAGGTCTTTGACTCATTCTCCATATAGAAAACATTGTTTTTGGTTATAACTTAAATAAATAAATAGAAGTATTATAGATACATTCACCCTGTCTAAATCAGAGGAGAGATTTTTAAATGGATAAGAGAAAAATAAGAGTTTGCTTTATCTAATCTAAAAGTTAAACCATGTTCTATGTGGTTAATTTTAAACAAATCTTAGTTTATGCCATTGCTAATGTGGCATTCAAATTTATCAAAAATGATTTCCTTTCTTTTCTTTTCTTTTTTTGCAGACACAATGGAAATTTCTATGTGGATAACCCAAGTGGCAAAGACATTAAGCATGTTGATGAAAGGGAGAAAATTTATAAGTTCAAACCAATTTGTAGCAAAAGAATCCAGTAAATCCCAGCTGAGAAAATATGTGTTCACCACAGGTCTTATGATAAACACAGAAGCTATATAACTTGCCACCAGAGGAAGTAAAATATTTTAACAAGAAATGAGCAACTCATCTTATAACCTCATGAAAAGAAGCCACAAAAGAAAAAAAAATATTCTATATCACCACCAATCTATTTTTTGAATTATGAATGTCTTCACCAAAAGGTGTTTTTTCAAAAAAAGAAAAGTAACCAAATGAATTTTTCAGTTGATTTTGAATTATTTATGGTTCAGGTATCAACAAAATATAAATCTAATCAATCATGTAACAAGTCCTTTTTAGTAAAATCAAATATCAACTTCGAAACATTAAAATTAAAACAAGGAAAGGAAATAATAGTAATAAATCTGATGTTAGAAGAAAAAAATATGATGAAGAATCTGAGAATTTTGTTTGCTTTAATTAAAACCTTTTATTCCCTTAGAGTGTTTTATGAATTGATATACCATTTTCAGAAGATGTTGAAAGAAGGATAATGATTTTTTTAAATTTTATTTTATTTGGAAAACATATGTATGGATAATTCTTCAACATTAACCTTTACAAAGCTTTCTGTTACAAATTTTTCCCCCCAAAATCCCCAACCCTCCCCTAGATGGCAGGATATCCACTACATGTTAATTATGTTAAAATACTTGACAAATCGAATATATGTATACATATTTCCAAACTTATCATTGTTGTTCAAGAAAAATCGTATCTACACAAAAGATATATCAGATAAAGGAAAAGCACTGTAAGCAAACATCAACAGAGAGCATGAAAATGTTATGTTGTGGTCCACATTTCACATCTCTCTCTCTGGATGTATATGGCTTTCTTCACTGAACAATTGGAACTGCTTTGAAACATTTCATTGTTGAAGAGAGCCATGTCCATCAGAAGTGATCGTCATATAGTATTGTTGTTGCCATGTATAATGTTCTCCTGGTTCTGCTGATTTCACTCAGCATCAGTTCATGCAAGTCTCTCCAGGCCTCTCTGAAATCATCCTGCTGGTCATTTCTTACAGAACAATAATATTCCATAATATTCATATACCATAATTTATTCAGCCATTCTCCAATTGAAGGGCATCTATTCAGTTTCCAGTTTCTAGCCACTACAAAAAGGGCTGCTACAAACATTCTTGCACATGTGGGGCCTTTTCCTTCCTTTATGATTTCTTTGGGATATAAGCCCAATAGAAATGCTGCTGGGTCAAAGGGTATGCACAGTTTGATAACTTTTTGAGCATAGCTCCAAATTGTTCTCCAGAATGGCTGTATCTGTTCACAGCTCCACCAACAATGCATCAGTGTCCCAGCCTTCCCACATCCCCTCCAATATCCATCATTAACTTTTCCTGTCATTTTAGCCAATCTGACTGGTGTGTAGTGGTACCTCAGGATTGTCTTGATTTGCATTTCTCTGATGAATAGTGATTTGGAGCAACTTTTCATATGACTACAAATAGTTTTAATTTCATCCTCTGAAAATTGTCTGTTCATATCCTTTGACCATTTATCAATTGGAGAATGGCTTGAATTTTTATAAATATGAGACAATTCTCTATATATTTTAGAGATGAGACCTTTATCAGAACCCTTAAATGTAAAGATGATTTTCCAATTTATTGCTTCCCTTGAAGGATAATGATTTTAAAAGAAAACATTTTCCTGGGACTATAGTCTTCTTCCCAGCATGCAGCATTCAGGAGTGAGAACAACTAAGTGTCAAAGGGCAGAGATTTCCTAAATTCATTAATCAATTCTAGGGGAAAAAAATCCCCTCCCCAACTTAAAATCATTTAGAGTTACCTGAAAATTTGGCACGTTGAGTTTTGTTTTCAAGTGTAATCATCAAGATACACACTCATTAAAGTTCAGCCACATGGAATAGGGAAGTCATTCTTTGGGTATATTTTGCATTTGAGTATGTTCTAACATACACAATTTAAGAACTGATTTTATAAGTAATTGTAGAGCTATCATAGCCTAGTATTGGAGGTCAGAATTAGGCATAATAGATAAAAGTGACAAAATTGTAAATTTAGATTTTATTTAAATCAGTGCCTTGAGTGATAGTTGGTTCCCTAAGATTGGAAGTTTTTAAATAAAGGCTGGATGGACACTTATATATGTTGATATATTCAAGTATAACTGGACTGTATGACCATTAAGTTTCCTTTTCAACTCTAAAGTATGTGATTATATTTTCATTCTTCTGATTAAAAATGGAATCATTAAATGTTTTTAACAAACCAACATTAATATAGTCCTTATGTGTGGAAAGATAGCTTCTCAAATACTAGAATGAAAAAAAAAAACTCAAAACAAAAATATCCCACAAAGTCAGTCAGATGTATTCTAGATTTTAAGCTGCTTGTATCTCAGGATCCTGGATTAGTCCTAACATTCCCAGACTTATTCTAGGAGTAGGATTATGCTGAGATTCTTCCAGAAAAGATATCTGACATTTTTACTTAGAGTAGTTTCAGGACAATAATTAATCACATTTTCCTTTAGGGCTCAGTTTCAATATAAGATACAAGAGAAGTTTTATTCTGACTTCAGAATACCTCTTCACCTTTAGTTTTTTAGAATTAGCCTCCTAGGATTATCTCAAGGTGGAAAGATTAACCCCACACTTGACCTCCACTCTTGCATTAATATTCACTATTAGTGGTGATGCAAATTCATGGGCACTCAAAGATGTACCATACTAATAAGTGACATCATTGCTAGATTCTTATACTAATAGACTTTTCATGATTTTCCTTCCTTCCAATTCCAGCTTTGCAACTCTTGCTTCAGTCAAGGGGAAGTCATACCACCCTTCTACAGGATTCATGCCCGCTCTCTTAAGAGGAAGCTCCATGGGAAACACACAAAGCTTTGTGTGCAACAAAAGGGCATTCTTTCACCTTCTAACACAATAATTTTTTTTCTCCCTATTCTCCTCCAGAAGTAACAAGGTTTCTTACATATCCCAAATTGTGAGGGCCAATTAACCTGGTAGATACTATCTTACATCTGTTTAGGACCAACATCTCAATGTTGCATATCTGGCAGAAATAATTTAACTGGAAAACTTTGGGGATTGGTTGAGATGTGTTTACTTTTTGAGTAACAAATTAATAAGTTGAAACAAAAAATCTTTAGCCATAGGATTTGTCCATTGGCACCAAAGTATTTCTGGCAAGGATAATCAAAATAAACAAAGCTTTAAATCCAAAAAAGCTTCAAACACATGCACAAAATACTTAGCAGAGCTGCATGGAGAATAACCTTTGTTTACAGTTATTGGGGATGAGTTTGTGCACTGATAAAACACAAAAAACTCTGGAGCTGGATTAGTTGACTATTGTTCACATTTATGGCTGCTAGGAATGAAGCAACAGGAGGAAAGAGGCAAAGAGAAGAGAGTGAAGTATCTTGGAAAAACATTCCCAGTTTAAAAAAAAATCTCAATAGGCCAAGACCATAACTTACCAAAATTTCATACAGACTCCACTAAGGACCTTTGACAAGCATGCTATAGGACATAGCATCCATGGAACATCTACCCTGCCCCCCCAAAAATCAAAATCCTCATTTTCATGAAAAAAAAGGTTTTTCCCAAAGGGTTTTCCAGATTTCACCAATTAAATATTCTTGGTTCCACTTGATAGTTTATGTAATTAGGAACCCATTTCTTGCCCTCCAGCACCATATCCTGTTTCTTATTCTGCTATATCAATTCCTTCATTAGGGATTTTTGATTCTCAGCATGTTAGGGGCTCAGCTGTTGCTGTGAACACACACAGGAAAAGCAAGCTAAAGATAGAAATCTGTGACCATGATTCTGAAAAGAATAATAACAACAATAATAGAAAAACCCACCACAGATTTCTGCAGTGGGATAATTGATCATTTTGAAAGCCCTGTATACCTTTAAAGCAGATCTTTTAAGGAAAGCCACCTTTAATCCCTTATGCTTTAAAGTAAAGACTCAGAAACTTTCCCCATAGATTTTTTTTTTAAATATCGGTTAACTTTAAGCCAGGAGACATTGAACAAATGTTTAATGCGGGCAAAAACTGAAATGAATTTTTACATGAAATGAGTTAACTACTATGGGAAAAAGAGCCAATTTGGCATCAAAGGAAAATGATCAGTATTGGGTTCAAATTCTATCTCAGATATATACTATGATCCCCTAAGGAAGCAATTTATCTTTCAATGACTTGGCAATCCTGTAACTATAAGTTACAGAAGAGCGGCTGATGTGCATTGGCAGAGGGAGTTTTTATACAGGGAATTCTCTACACTGAGGAAATAGAACTCCACATTACTCCAACAACACAGAAAGTCCACTGAGTTATCTGTTCATCATTCTCTTAAACATCACACAATTTCTGAGTTATCTACTACTTGCAAAGTGTCATGGGAGATAAATAAGATAAGAGTTTCTTCAAAGGATTTGAATTCAAGTCATAGTTCTATCACTTAACTGTGTGATATTTGAACTTCTTTAGTACTTGGCTTCCTCATCTATAAAATGAAAGTTTAGAACTTGATGACCTCTGAAATCTTTCCCAACTCTTAATTTATGATATCATATTCCTTTCACCTTATATTTGAGAATATAATTATTAATGAAAAGGAGAATATAAGTATAAATAAAAGATACAAAAAGAGCTAATTCTGTTTGCAGGCATCAAGATGAATTTCACGGTACAAAGGACAATTGAGCCTTAAACACCTTAAAAGATAGGGAGGATTCCAACAGGCAGAAATGGGGTACATAACTGATTTAAGAAAGGCAAAGGCATGAGGGAGAAAAATGCAGAATATACTTAGGGAATTTCAAGAAGACTAGGCTAAGTGAAGGGCAATAATAAGAAAAGAGTCCAAATGAGGTATCTATGGTTAGATTGTGGAAGGCTTTGAACCCGAGACTGAATTTTATTCAGCAGGAAATGAGGAATCATGGAATCATTTTGAGCAGAAAACAGGAAATTATATTATCAGGACTGTGTATTGGGAATTAGCTATGGAGAGATTGAATGCAAAGAGACCATGTAGGATAATGATGTTTCAATACTTCTACTTTGATGAGTTTACTGTCCCATCAGGGTAGGAACTCTGTTGAAAGATGTAATCACAACCCATTTACACCTGCTTTTTCTAAGAAGCTGCTGTCTTTGTTATCCTGGAGGTCTGCCAGAGAAGACCCACCCAATCTGCTGCGATTGTTCTTCTACATCCTTTGACAAAGTAATGGAACCTGCTACTATATCCCTAGTTATCCTATGTTTTTTTCTTAATGACTAACCTGTCTTTCTTTCCAGTTATTCATTTCTCCAATGTGATATTTTGCTTTGATTCTGCATTGTGATCCCTCATTTGTAATTACTGTAACCATATGTGCTCATTTTTAAAAGTCACATATAGTTCAGCCTTACTATTTTTTTTCCATTTTTTACCCAAGGATTAATCTTTTGTTCATATGATCTAGCATTGTCTGTGTTCATATAATTAGAAGCACAAGACCTTTCCCACTTCCACCCACCACCACACCCCTTCTTTCCAAAACACGAGTATATCGCATGTGGAATTTTTTTCTATTGTGACTGCACCCAAACCCCTACATTTAAGAATGAATGAAATAGAATAATTAACAGGACTCCAAGTCTGCCAACACTAGAAGGAACAATAGGTGCTAAGATCTCATAAAAACAAAACAGAAAATATAGAAAAAACACCTTTTGTTTATTCTTACTACATTTTACATGTATTATAGCACACCAAACATAATTGGTGAAAATGTGAATTGTTCTAAGTCTTCTGGAAAACAATTCCGAATTAGGCAAGAAAATGAACTAAATTGTCCATGCCCTTTGACCCAGAAATCTCACTATTGAATATATATCCCAGGAAGGTCAAAGATAAGCAACAAAAGCTCAATAGATTAAAAAATATATATTCATAGCATGTTCTTTTTATGGAAAAAAAGGAGGAATGGGAAAACTGGGTGTCCAACAAATGGTAAATGACTAAGGCAGCATAATACAATAAAAAAGATTATTGGATTTAAAGCCAAAGAACTGAGATTTGAGTCTCAACTTTGAATTTTAATACTTATGAGATTTTGGACAAATTACTTATCTATGCCTCAGTTTTCTCATTTATAAAACAAGAGGTTTATAACTGCATGGCCTTTGGACGTCCTTCTAACTCTATTTCTATGATCCAATCATAGGGATATAATAAAATATGATTGGATGCTTTAAAAAGATACATATAAGGAATTTCAAAATCAGAGAAAGACATATAACTTGAGGCAGAACCAAATAAATAAAACTAAAAAAATATTCACAATAACTACAATGCTATAAATGAACACTAAAAGGAAACCCAATTCTGAGTAACTCTAATAACCAATCTTAGTCCCAAAAAATAATAATGAAATAGCCTTACTTTCTAGATTTCACCAAAGAGGCAGAAGGCTAAAGGAGCAGAACATTCACCCATTGTTAGATTCCATTATTGAATAAGTTGTAGTCATTTAGTCATCTTTATGTTTTATGAAGGATAAGAGCAGATGGAAGAAGGATGAGAAGGAGTGCCATATTTTAGAAGGAATAAGTTTTAATACCTTAATGATATAGTAGCAATAAGTTAGTCAATTTCACTTACCCGTCTTCATTTTGTCTTAAGCCTCCATTTTGGGATTGGATTATTCTGGGTAAGTTATTTTTCCATATTTTTTACATTTTAAAAAATTATCTTTCAATAATAATTTTAATAGTAATAGTAATAGAAATTGATAAACACTTGTGGACCTAATAAGACAGACCACCAATGAAAAAAAATATAAGTAACTTTATCAAAATTTAAATAGCGAACTACTGAACAAATTATATGGTTAAAAACAACAATAGTAATACTTAGAAACAAACATAGCTAGGACTGGAGACCCCAGCTATAAACCTGTTCCTAGAATGTGAGTATAGCTGGCTCCTAGGTTTCCTAAACTTGAGATTCGGCAAAGTCCCATGTTTGTTTGAGGGGATAATATTGACTGAGTGACAAAAACTTGTCAGATGGCCAACTTGGAAGAAGACACACAACCTACAGCCAGGCAGAGGGAGAACCTTGTTGTGAATACAGTAGGAAAGATACTTGCTTATCTTAACCTCTAAGACTCAAATTGATAGTTTTTCCTTTGTTTATTCTTAGGTAGTTGTGTAGTTTCCATGATCTTCACTATAGAATGATGAAGCAATTAAAACTTTAAGCAATCCCATAGTGATGAGGTATATAATAGACTACTGATTCAAAGATTACATCCAATAAAAGCTAAACATTTAACTCTTACTAAAGATGACTATAATAGTAGTTCTTTAATAGAACACACAGTTCTCAGTTCTAGGAGAACTAACCCTTCTGGTCCTCACAATAAAAACACCTCTGCAAAGATGTTCATTACTATACAATTGTTCAATTTTTCTCCCCTTCTAAAATCCACCTCTAGATTTAGCTGAGATAAGTATTGTAATCTGGTCTTGCTGGTTTCAGTGGAATGACTCATGGATGCCCCCTTTAGTCCTTGGGCTGGTCTTTGAAGTCTGATTGCCAATGCAGCATTTACACATAGGACTAGACTAAAAAACTCAACAAAGTTTTTTCTATATTTGTACAGGAATTTGAGATAGTAAGAACCATCAAGGCACTGCTGGTTTTACTGATTAAACCATGTCCCCTATTTTCTTCACAGAAATCTAGTCTCAATCCAGCAGAGGTATCAACCACAGACAATGATTGAGATGGTGTTAGTTACAATGGCATATTCATTTTCCATAATGTTAGACTATTTAGTACTTTAATGTCTGGAACACAGTTTATGTAAGACTTCATTCTTAAAGGAACTTGATTAATTTTGTTCTAGGAAAGTAGTAACAGGGAAATGCAGGAAGCTTTGCAAACAAGGGAACCAATATTCTGCAACATAGCTCGTGCCTAGAGCTAAAACACCAATGAACACAATAACAACAAAGACTCCACAATTTTTGAAATGCTTATACCTCAGTTAACAACTTTATAAACATTTACCTAGATCTTTAATAAGAGAGAGGGCTTCCCACGACACAAATGCTCCACTGCCATCATCAAGGGCCCCCTGTCCGACATCCCAGCTGTCCAGATGTCCACTGACTAGGACAACCTAGAAAATACAAATACATTGATTTACTAAATGTGAAAAGAAAAAAAATTAAAATGGCACTTATTACCTGAACTATATTCTCTTTACAAAATATCACAAGAAAAAATTATGAATACATTAGATATAAGAAAATTTATAAAGTCAATTCTCCATTCTTGTGGTTCCTCTCCTTCAAAGTGCTCCCCAGAGTATACTCTTGTAAGTAAAGATTTTAAAATTTATATATTCACACTCCCAGAGCTTGTCCTAGTGCCTACTATTTAGAGTAAGTACTCAATTAATTCTTATTGGTTTACTAGTGTGTGTAGTACTTTCTTGAATTTGATGATCAGTAGAAGGAATACTCTATTTAAAATTAATCAAGGGTCTCAATTCTAATTCTAGATCTCTCACTAGTTTCCTGTGAAACCAAGGGCAAATTGTCCAAATCTCTTTGGGTATTATCATTAATTGGGAAATGGTAATTATTTTTATAATATATAATTTTTACAAAATACTATTATGCTATAAGGAATAATGAGTTCAATAATTTTAGAAAAACATAGAAAGACTTGCTCAAAATGATGAAGGGCAAAATGGGTAGAACCAAGAAAACATATAAAACAATGACATTATTGCTTTAAAAATAACTTTGTGGGGAAGTTAGGTGGCGCAATGGATAGAACACCAGCCCTGAAGTTAGGAAGACCTGAGTTCAAATCTGGTCTCAGACACTTAACATTCCCTAGCTATGTGACCCTGAGCAAGTCACTTAACCTCAATTGCCTCAGCAAAAAGCAAATAAATAAATAACTTTGCATGAGTAAACTATTTTGACTACTATAAATACCCAAATTAACTATAAAGGATATGTGAATGAAGATGCTATCTACATCCAGAGAAAGAAGTGATAAATAGAAGTATATACTATATATTTGTGTCTATCCTGCCTATTTCTAGGATAGAGGGGAAGTAGAAAAAAATTTACATGATAATTTTGTTGTATATTTCATATGCAATTTTTTTCTATTTTACTATGTTATGAAAATGATTGTTTTATTCTACAAATTAAGAAGAAAATTTAAAGAAAAAGAAAAAAAAGGATTTGGGATTTGGCCTAAATAGTTTTCAGAATTCCTCCTAGTTCTAAATCTATGGCTTATGATCCAAAATAATTTTGAACAGGAATGACTCTTAAAATGTAAATACATTAATTTAAATACTTAAATTTTCATTATTGCTACATAAGCCAGGAGATAATATCATCCTCTAAGAAGTGGAATCCCTGCAGCTTTCAGATAATCATGCTTTGTAATTTTAAAAAAAAAATTAGTAATTTTCTCTTAGAAAATAGATGTTTCCACCTGAATCATTTTTCTATGTGTGGATAAATTTTTAAAAACTGTCAGTTGGAGTTGGGCTAATTATCTGAATAATTAAGGCTAAAGGAAGTCTTTCTATCTTTAGAGGAAACTGAGCTTCTTTTCCTCTATTGCCTCTATCTGAATAGATAAAACCAAAGTCCCCTTTCATTATAGACAAATGTGACTCTTACACTGTTCCCCTAAATAGCTATGGAGCTGACCCAGAAGGAATGATTCCTTTGCCCCAAGGAAAGAAAGAATACATAATGCAACAGTGGGAAATTCTGATTTTAAAAATGGCATAATCCCATTTGGGATGATTTTCTAATCAGTTGGCATTCTTATCTTTCTTACAGCCCTGAACTGACACAATTAAAAGGAACATTGGCTTAGCAAAGAGTTTAATATTTTTTGAATGAACTTTTACTTAGATCAGTTTTTTTAAAGAATAAAAGAAAAGTTAATTTTGCTTTTTTCCCCTTGCAATCATTCATAGGCATAAACTGTAACTTTTTTGTAATAACAAAAAAGACATATGTACAAAAGAATACTTATAGTAGCTCCTTTTGGGGAGCAAAAATTCGAAATTGAGGGGATGCCTATAAATAGGGGAATGGCTGAATAAATCATGGTATGTGATTATGATAGAATATTATGTATAAGGAATGATAAGCAGGATTCTCTCAAAAGAATCTGGAATGACTTAACATGAGCTAATGCAAAATGAAATGTATTGTGTACAAAGTAACAACAATATTGTAAGATGCTCAACTGTGAATGACATCACTGTTCTCAGAAATACAGCAATACAAGACTAATACTGAAAGACTAATGATGAAAGTTGCTATCCATACTGAGAAAGAATTGATGGTGTTGAATACAGATTCAAGCTTAGTTTTTGTGGGTTTTTTCCCCTACTTTCCTTACTTTTCTTAAGAGCTGAGGTTGTTTTTGTTTGTTTGTTTGTTTTTGATTTCTTTCTTTTTTGTTATTGTTATTGTTGTTGGGGAGGCTTTGTTCTTTTTTTTTTTTACAATGGAATGACTATTTTGTATAACCTATATCAAATTGTTTGCATTCACAAAGAGATGGGACTGGGGAGGAAGAAGGAGGAAGAATCTGGAACTTAAAAGTTTCAAAAACAAATGTTAAAAATTGTTTTTACATATATCTGGGAAAAATAAAAAACTAAAAAAAGTGAACCATTTGTTGTTATATGTCAATCTTTTCATCATATATAGAGGTTTTTGACCTAAGGGGAAATGACCAGGATATTCACTTTCTTACAGTTTTAGAGATGTGTAGAACTATTAGAAGGCAAATTCAGAGACCTAAATAACTGATCAAATATCTAATATTTTCTGTTCAAAGTTTTAGTTTCCAATGATATAATTGAAAATCAGTGAGATATAGAATAAAGACTGCTAGGCTGTGGACCAGGAGATTTGAGTTTTGGAGCTGCCCCTACATTAATCCATTTTATGATCTCTTCTAGAACATTTCATTTTGCCTCTCCATGACTCAGTAATGAGTAAATTAAGATATTTAAGGTCCCTTCTAGTTCTAAGATTGTATAAGTCTGTTAGGAAACCTCCATTATTTCACTTAATATAAATCCCTTTTATAACCAAGTGAAGCCACCTTTATAATGGGGCCACCTTTATAATCAAAAACGGAACAAAAAAGATTCCTACCTACAATCTCCTACCATCATTCCCATTTGTTTCATTTGTTCCTGGTCATGAACCAAACTGTGTGGCCCTTTCTGATCAATCTCATTTATGTTTGCCCTTTATTTTCAAGAAACAACTACCTTGGGAATCTCATGGAGTTGACTGTGGTTAATTTTGCCAAATCACATGTAACAAGAAGTCAGATTTGTTTGAAAAAAAAAAAACCTTCATGGGATTCCAGTGCTTTCATGTTTCCTGTGTTTATATACTTATCTTTTGAATGACTGACTAATCTTGACACCTGGTTTTTAATATTCTGCATCTAAAATTCGGCTACAAATACAGATTTATAGCTATGACTATGATCCCTTGGATACCTTATTGATGAGTGCAGGTATTTGCTAAATAATGTCAATCAGATCATTAGGCAATAAACATTTATTAAGTACCTACTGAATAACACAGTGTTCTGTTTAATGTTGAACCTGCCTACAAAATAAGGCAAAATATACTCCCTGTTCTCAAGTAGCTCACAATCTAATGGTGGAGATAATTGCATAAAATAAGCTATGTAGAGGCTGGATAGGAAATAAGATACTAGAATGAAAAGGGGTTGGGAAAGGCTTCCTGTAGGAGATGGGATTTTAGGTGAGACTTGAAGGAAGCTATGGGAAAACGTAGCAAAGCATCTCATGAAGGGGGACAGCCAGTGAAAATGTCAAGAGTTGGAAATGGTATGTTTTGTTTAAAGAACAGCAAAGATGATGTTACCAAATCACAAAATAAATGCAAGAGTAGAAAGTATAAGAAGCGTGGAAAAGTATGAGGGAGACAGGGAAGGGCAGGTTGTAAAGAGCTTTGAAAGCCAGAAGATTTCATATTTTACTGGAGAATATTCTCTTTTACATACATTCTATTTGGGACTAAAAGTTGGGAAACCAGATGTCCTTGATTGTTTTTCCCCAGACTAATTACTTTGATCACATTGAATCGGATCATTTCAGGAGGTGAGATAGGGTTATTAATGTTATGAAATTCAAGTGATGATGCATTTTCCAGACCACAGGGGAAACCCTCAAATTCCAGAACAGTAAAAGGCTGAAGACTATGAACTATAAAGAAAAGAAAAGATGAAAGAACTCAGCTTATTTAGCCTATAGGTGGAACAAGCTGAAGGCTGGTCTAATAATGGTTTTTAGATGTGATGGCGAATAGTTGAGAATAAGAACAAAGAAAGGGGGATTAAACTACAGCAACAAGAATTTAGGTTTCATGAAAGGAAAAATTTCACAGAGAGGTGGCTAATCATAGGACTGCATGACAATGGAAGATGGGGAAGCCTATTACAGGATTTTTAAAATAGGATCAATTCATGTTTAGAACAGAAGCCTGAAAGGAAAGAAATGCCTAAGAGAATAAGGTAACCTTACCTGATCCCACTGAGGCTTATGATTCCACATCAGTTTTCATAGTGTCTAACTGTTATAGAACCCATTTTAATGGGGAGAAATTTGTTTGAAAAAAAATCTAAAGATATCATTAAAAGTGAAAGAGGAACTAGCTATATAAGAAATAGTCAGTTGTTCTTTAATAGAAAAAAAGACTGAAAACAACCTTTCCTCCTAGCAATTAGGAAATGGCTATATAAATCAAAGTCTATTAATCTTGAGATGCAGTGGTTACAGTGATTGGACTTTTAGGTTTAGATTCAGCAAGCCCAGAGTTCAAGTTCTGCCCCTGACACATAATAGCTATGTGACTTCCAGGAAGATCAAGTCATTATTTCTCTTCATGATCCAGGCAACTCTCTTAAGACTTAAATTATAGAGAAGTATCAGCTCCAGAAAAAGTTTCCATACTGGAAATTCCCTCTGTTGATGATACCATAAGTCTAGATATAAAAATATAAATAATATACATACATATGTGCATGTTTACACATGGTGTCATAAAATAACAAATATGAAAATACAAAACAATGTGGCGAGACATATAAGGTGATATAAAGCAAAATCATCAGCACAGGAAAATAATAACCTAATTATAATTTATTAATGAAGTCTCCAAGAAGGTCTTTAGGCTCAGAGAGAGTAAGTCCCTTGTTGTGTTAAGTTTCATTTTTGATCTTACTCATCAGACATAACCAAACAACCAGTTGTCAAATTTTGTTTCCAGTTCTACAATATCTTTCCCATCTGTCCCCTGGTCTCAACCTACCAAAAAAACCACCCAAATTCAGGCTCTCCTAAACTTTCACTTGGATTATTCCAATAACTTCTTATTTTGTTTCTACCTCAAATCTCTTCCCATTCCAATCTATCCTACACATCACCAACAATGTGATTTTTCCTTAAATTCAATTGTGCTTTGTATCTCCCAATTCCCCAACCCCTATTCAATAGTGACTCTCAATAACTCACTGGGACAGCCAGATATAATGGCACGTTTACTGTTCTTTATGAATGATGCTTTTCTATAACCTTGCACTGGTTATCTTTCATTCCCTTCTTATCTTCATCTTTTAGCATTTCCAGTTTTCATCAAAATTCAATTCATTTGCCACTTTATATATATAGCCTTCCTTGATTTCCCCCAGATGCTAATGTCTTTCATTTCTAAATGACCATTTATGTTATATATACATATGCATGTAAATATATATATATATGTAACAATATATACCTATATGCATATACACATAGATGTATACTCATACATACATGCATGTGTAAAATGCTATCTCCCTTGTTAGAATAGTGCTCTTGGAGGGCATGGATTGCTTAGTTTTCAAAATCAGGAAACTGAATTTCAGAGATATTCAGTGAAGATCACAAAAACAGGAAGCACAAAAACTGGATTTTTTTAAATAAGGTCTCCTTATCACTCTGAATCCCACTACAGTTTAGAATGGGCGTTAAGAACCATTTTATTTCCAACCTGAACATTCAAACTTTCTGGTCCCCCAGATTCCCATGGCTCTCTATATCAGTGATGACACCTGATAGTTTTAGCCCAAATGAAACTCAGTAAGTATTCTTCCATCCTCAATCTCCTCAGCAGTAGGAATTATATCTGACTCACAAGTAGAATTTGAACCCAAGATCCTCTCACTTCAAAACCATTGCTCTGTCTACTGAACTACTTGCTTCTAGCTAGGAACCCTGTATTTTGCAAGAAAATGTTGGTGAATATGCTACTCAGCATAGACAAACGTGGCTTGGTTTAAATAACTATTTTCCTATGCAAACACTAGGGACATGTCTGTGGAACAGAAACTCTTCCAATAGAGAGTGGTTTCCAACTTTTACACTGCAAACACTGGGTCTTTCCTCTCCTAACAGTTCCTTATCTCCAGGCTTTGTGCTTTGGAGCCTTTGGGTGTTGGTAGCCCTGAGGAAACATATCACTTACAAAAGGAAATGTGCCATCTATCCAAAAACTCACACTGACTGATGAGGTGCTCCTGAGAGAAGAGCTCAGTAAGACTTGTCCAGCCTGCCCCCTCTCTTATGCGTAGGAGGCAAAGTCAGATTTGCTTCATGAAAGGAAAATCATGTCTGTTCCTGGTTGAAATCTCTTAGTGCAATATTGAACTGATAGATGAGGACAAAACATGAGGAGACCTAATTTATCTGGGGCTCAAGAAAGCCAAGCCACTGATGGATTTACAAAATGGGATTGCAAAGCATTCGGAGAGAAAAATGGCTGTAATGGATTAAAAATTGATTTGGGGATAGGGGAACAGAGAATGTCTGTGGGAGGAAATCATTGTGATTAAATGAAAGCACTGGGGTTCAGAACAGCAGTAATGACAGGTTGCAATAGGAGATGATCTCTTAAACAAGGGGAAAGAGTGCCCTGAGACTATGCAATGGAATGTACTACTCTACAAGAGAACATAAAAACATGACAGAAGTAGGAGGGCTGCCTTTCAGTGATGGTCCTTTAGTTTCTTGAACTGAAGAGAGGAAAGGAGAGAGGAGAGAAAGAACTTCTTTCCCTTAGACTTTGAAGCTATCACTTTATCAAAAAGTGACTTACAATCTGCCTGAGGAAATAATTTGAGGCAGGACTTGAACACAGATCTTCCAAACTATGTCCAGTGCTCTATCTATTACACCATCAAGCTAACAATACTAACAGTGGGTTTTCTCTCCCCTTTTAGTTAAATTCCATAGGAACATGAGAGAAAGTACTCAAACAGAGTAAGATATAGCATAGAAATAATTTGTTATAGAATCTGAGGGCTACTGGGTGGCGCACTGGGAATAGAATCAAAGAACCTTGCTTTCTTAGCAACCATGAGAGCTTAGAAGTAGTGTGTGTGTATATATATATATATATATATACATATGGTATATATGCATACATATGTCTATGCCTATGTGTATGTAGATATCATATATGTGTGTATACATAGATATACATGTATGTATATCTATGTATATAGAGATCATATCTAAAACTTAAGTGTATATAGATAAAATCCATTATATATAAGATATTATATATAATATATTTTCTATATAAGATATTATAGATAAATACATTCTTATATATACACATATGTAAAAGAAATACAATTCAATGGAAGAATACAATGTTCATTATATTCTTTACTTACTGTTTCTCATCTAGCTGTAAATCTATGATTTTATGGTGTTTAGCTAAATTAGGTACTCTAGAAATTCAGCCCTATTTCCTAGGATAGCTAGGTCACCAAACAGAGAGAATGTTGAATCCAGAATCAGGAAAAACTGGATTGAACCCTTCCTTAAACATTTGCTTAGATGTGTGAATCTGGGAAAATCACATCACTTCTCCCACTTCACTATAAAATGAATATATAAATGGTACCTACCTCCTAGAACTGTTGTAGGAATCATATTAGGTATCATATATAAAATTCTTTGCAAGTTTTTAAGTGCTATATGAATATTACCTATCATCAAACCTCCTACATTCCTTGAAGCACTGCATAATATGAATTTATATTCCATGTCTCATTTTCCTCATCTATGAAACAGACAAGAAAATAATACATCACAGGGCTGTTGTGATAAAAAAAGTTTCATAATTTTAAAAAATATACAAAATATTAATTTTAATATCACCCTACTATTTTTGTTTTGACTTTTGTTCCATTACAATCAGTCTCACACTTCTTCTGGATCTAAAACAGTTTCTGAAATCCTAGAAGTCATTTGCAGCCCGGTTGCAAAAATACTGATGAGTAAAATTTTATGTGGTTAATTAGATCAGATCATTCAATCAATCTAAAGGCATTTATTTGTTAAATGCCAACTATAAGCTAGATACTGTCTTGGTAGTGAAGGTAAAGAAATAAAATTAACTGCCTCTGAGCACAAGGAGCTTTTATTTTATTGGAGAGATAACCTGTATACATATAAATAGAAACAAAATAAATCAAGGCAATGGATGGATAAGAGATGCATACACTGACAGATGGTCAGGAAATGTCTCATGTAGGTTGACTGGCTTGTTGATTTGTTGGTTGGTTGTTGTCCCTATTCTTAAAGAAGACCAAGATGACTTCAGTATATTAGAGTCAAGTTACAGTGTGTCTCATTGTGGCTGATCAGACCAAAATAAGCTCGAGCTTGAGATGTTCTACCAAAAGTTGGTCACAAATAGTCCATGTAAACATTTGGGATGGATTCTCTAAATTTGCACATCTCACATTTCTTTTGAGCCATTTCAATTCTGCCTTGCTCATAGACCACAGCACTTTCCTGATGAGGGTACTCCATCCGTATGTCAGTGTTTCCCATTTCATACAATCAATTCCAAAAATTTTAAGAGAGACTTTGAGAGTATCTTTGTACTAACCACTTTGTGAGTGCTTGCCTTTTCTCCTTAAAATTGTATTTTTGGCAATCGTTTATTTGGCATTTATAATGTGGCCAGTCCAATGGAGTTGCATTCTCTTCAGTAGAGTTTTAATGGTAGGCAGTTTAATTAAAGAAAAGACCTTGGTGTCTGGTATCTTATCCTGCCAGGTGATCTTCAGAATCTTCTTAAGACAGTTCAAATGGAAGTGATTCCATTTCCTAGCATGGTGCTTCAGGTTTCACAGGCACACACACAGGTCAGCACAAGAGCTCTGCAGACCTTCATCTAATACCTCATCTCTCCCACCCTTTCTTCCAGTGCCTCCCAACACTGACCTAGTTCTGGCAATAGGTATGTGTGTCAACCTCCTTATCAATGTATACTTCCCTGGAAAGTATACTGCCAAGGTAAGTGGACTTATCCCCAGCATTCAAAAATTCTCCATTTGCTGTAAGTCTTATCTGAATAAAGCTTTGAAGAAAACTAGGAATTCTAAGAAGGAAAGGTGAGAAGGGAATATATTTGAGGCATTGGGGACAACATGTACAAAGGAATGGAGGTAGAAGATAAGTTTATGAGAATTAGCAAGACTTTAGTTGGATTATAAAATGTGGTAAGAAAAGTAATATATAAAAAAACTGGGATGAAGTTTAAAACTAGATTGTGATGGAGTTTAAACCCAAAAGAGCAGTATATTTGATCCCAGAAGTAAAAGAGAACCATTGGCATTTACCTACTAGGAGAATAACATGGTCACACCTATGCTTAAAAAATATAATTTTGGAAGTTGTGTGCAGGTTGGATTAGAGTAGGGAGAGACTTGAAGCACAGGGAGCAATTAGATAGCTATTGTATTTTTCCAGGTCATAGGAAACTAAGAGTCTGAATTAGGGTGCTGCTGCATGAATGAAGAAAAGGAAAGGAAGGTGAAAAAAGAAGTACAATTAAGACTTGGCAACTGATTAGATATATACAATGAGGGAGAATAAAGTGTGAAGGATGATTTGGGGGCTGCAAATCTGGATGACTGAAATGACAGTGGGACTTTTACCATAAATAACTTACAAAAAGGTTGATTTTTTTCCCCAGAGAAGTTCATGAGTTCTGCTTCAAACATGCTGAGTTTGAAATGTCTTAGAGACATCCAGTTTAATATAATCAATAGTCTTCCCATAAAGTGAGACCAGAGTTCAGGAAAGAGAATAGAACTAGAGATATACACAAATATATGAACATATATGGAATTCAGATGCATAGAAATAACAGTAATATTAAGTAGCATTTATATAGGACTTAAATGTCTGGAATGTGATTTTTTTAAACTACTCTTTGAAATGAGGGTTATTAATATCCTCATTTTATAGCTGAGAAGATTTAGAAAATTTAAGTGAGTTGCTAGTAAGCATTTAAGTTAGTATTTGATTTCAAGTCTAATTTACTCAAATCTGTCATTACCTAGTTAGGTAATGGTTACCAGGTTATACCTGGTTGTATAACCTGGTTGTCTAATGTGACAGTAACTGAACCTGTGTGAAATGAATAAAGTCAGCCAGAAAGTATAGAGAATGAAGAGGACAAAGAGAGATCTTTAGTATACACTCAGAATTAGAGGGCATGATCCCTCAAAAGATACTAAAAAGGAAAGATCAAGCAGATAAGAGAATCAAGATTAAAAAGTGTCAAGAAAACTCAGAAATGAGAGAGTAGTCAATAGTATTAAATGCAGCAGATAGGGAAAGAAGGTTAAAAGGGGCTGAGACAAGAATATAGGATTCCACAAGTAAGAGAAAGGAGAAGGGAAGGGAAGAAACATTTGTTAATTGCTAAGCTTTACAAATATTGCTTCATTTGATACTCACAAAGAATCTAGGAACAGGGTGCTATGGTCAGTCCCATTTTACAGTTGAGATGACTGAGACAGAATTTAAATGACTTGTCTTGTATCACACCGCTAACATCTAGATCATACAAATGGGATAGAGCACTGGGCTTGGAGTCAGGAAGATCTGAGTTGAAATACAGCTCTGGAAACTTATAAACTTTCTGACTCTGGCCAAGTCACTTAAACTCTGTTTACCTACTTCACTAGGTTATTGTAAAGATAAATTGAAATAATATTTTAGAACACTTCAGAAATCTTAAAGTAATCTATAAATGCTTGGTATTATTAGATAACATGATGTTTAGCAAAAACTTAATTTTATGACATAAGAATGATGCTGTTAAATAGCCGTTCTAACTATAATATTCTGGTACAGTGGCCCTAACAAGTCAGTTAAAAGGAAGCAAGGTTCTCCTGAAAGGCATAGGCAGTTTTCCAAGTGTTGCCTGTCATTTTCCTTTAGAATATGAGCCCTTTAGGAGCAAAGACAATGTAATTATCTTTCTTTGTAACTTTCATGGTTATAAGTGCTTAATAGTATTGTAAGTTAATAATGTAATAATAATATAAATGCTTAATAAAAACTTTGTGCTTCTCACAATGATCTTTTATTTCTCTGAGTCATTTTAAGGCCATTTCTGATCATAATCTCTATTTCCTCTTGGGTGAAGGAGGCTAGAAACTCCTTAAACTTTCTTTTCTTTTTTTTTTTCTTTTGGCAAGGTAAGTGGGATTACATAGTTAGGGATTATTAAATTTCTGAGGCCAGATTTGAAATCAAGTGCTTCTGACTCCAAGGCCAGAACTCTATCCATTGCATCATCTAGCTGCCCCTCCAAGAACATTTCTCTATCCAGAAAAAGGTTACTACAAATATTAAGTATCTCACTGACACACATACACATACTTGTCCAAAATAATAATATTTTTTACATATTAAGTCTAGTCCCTCTTCATCTTTTATCACAGTTAGGATAATAAATTTAGGCAATCATATATCATCCAGTTCAATCTGTTCAGTTTACAAATGAGGAAACTGAGGGCCATGGAAATTAAATGCCTTCCTCAAAGTCACACTGGAGGTAAATAGTTGGAAGAGGATAATTGATTTAATCCATAATCCAAAAGTCACCCTTACTGCAATAGTCATCTAGCTTCTGCTTGAAAATCTCCAAAAAGCAGAAAATTTACTCTGGTGGAAGCTCATTTTACTATTGTTGTTCAGTCATTTTTTCAGTTTTTTTCTGACCCTTTTGGGATTTTCTTGGCAGAGATACCAGAGTGATTTGCGATTTTCTTCTTCATTGGATGGGTCCAAATCTTAACAATTTCTTCCTGATCTTGAGCCTGAAATCACCTCTTCATAACATCTATCCTCTATTCTGTGTCCCTCCTTTAATGCTAAATCCAGTACTTTTTCCATTACAATATTTAATATAGTTGTTCTAGCCAAACGATACTCGTACAGGCTCTGTAAGAATCCAACAAAATGTATACTTTGCATATACATACATGTAGGCATAAAATGGGAGGGAAGAGGGAAGTCAGCCTGTCTTAAACATTTGAAATGCAATGTAATAAATCTTAACTTCCAAGCTCTTGATTAAATGACAGTTTCAGGAGGAACAGAAGTGACACTCGTAGCCTCATAAGACTCAAAAGCCATTAGCTGCTAAAACCTGATGATTAGCTTTTAAAGGTTCAGTACCTTGACTCACAAAAAGCATTCTGAAAGCTGCTGCTTCTGCAGAGCACAAGGTTGAGCAGGGAGAATGGTTATCCCCTAATAAAGCTCTCAGATAAAACCTACCAACTACCCCCCACTAAATGATGAGTCAATGACAAGGCAAAGAAAGGAGCCTGAGAAACATGAAGTGTCATAACATTCAATGAAGGAGGAGATGCCCAAGAGAAATTAATCTAAATTAGCTGCTATTCCACCCTGAGGGTTAATGAGGGACTACTATTAAAAAAAAAAAAGAAAAAAAAGAACATGATGGAGAGACAAGGTCATTTTAGATCTCTTCAAAGCCCAGAAATACTTTGCCTTAGCTTCCCCTATCCAAAACTGAAATTAATTAAAATGATCATCATGGAAATGGAAGCAAAGGTAGTATGATATTTATGGGCATTTACAGATTTGGGTTTATAAGGCCAACACTTAGGAAGCTTTTTATTTCCTCTTAAGTCCTTCACCTGGTGATAATCTAACTTAATCACAGGCAAATGTTGGTACCTGGTTTATGACCTCGGATACTGATAGACGCATTTCACCCAAACAGTAGTTAAGTGAAAATAATTAGAATGCTTTTTCATTTAATTATACTTTTAAAAAACAGCTTAACCTGTTAAAACAGCTTAACATAAAAATCAACTAGTAATAGCATTTCATGTTAGGCTTTACAAGAAATATAAACATTAAGTACTAATTTTTTCTACAATGTAAGAACTATTTTAGCCTTGTATTTCCTTTCTTCCTTCCTCTTTTCCCTCCTCTTCCATCTGGAAGTCAATCGAATACTTCTTATAAGAGATAATTTATTATTTTACGAGGCTAGTTACTCTATTTCAGAGGATGGGATTTCAATTATTTGGAAGTTCTTCCTTATGTAGCTGAAATTTGCCACTATCTCCAACTTTAATCCAATAGTTGAGCCAAATTCATAAACACAAGAGTCATTCTTAAATTGATAAATGGTCAATAGGTATGAATATGCAGTTTTCTGAAGAAATCAAAGCTATCAAGAATCACATTAAAAATGCTCTAAATCACTATTGATTAGAGAAATACAAATTACAAGAATTGTGAGGTATTAACCTCATACCTATCAGACTGACCAATCTAGAGAGAACGTGAAAAAATAAGTATGCTAATGTACTATTGGCAGACTGGTGAACTGGTTCAACTATTCTGGAGAGCAATTTGGAGCTATAAAACTGTACACATACACTGTACACTCAGCAATACAAGAAATAAGTCTATATCCCAAAGAGATCAAAGAAAAGAGAAAAGGTCTTATTTGTACAAAAATATTAAAGCAGTTCTTATTGTGATAGCAAAGAATTAGAAGTTTAGAGGATGCCCATTGATTGGGAATGACTGAACAAGTTGTGATATATGACTGTGATGTAACACTCTTATGTTAAAAGAAATGACAAGCAGGACAGTTTCAGAAAAACCTGGAAAGTTTTATATGATGTGAGTAGAACCAGGAAAATATCATTCACTGTGATAGTAATATTGTTATGCTAATCAACTATGAAAGATTTAGCTACTCTGAACAAGACAGTGATTCAACACAATTCCAAAGACCCATGATCCTGGGTAAAAACAAACAAAGAACCCTCTAGAAAGAGATCTGACGAATTCTGAATACAGATTGAAACATACTTTTTTTAACTTTTAAGATGTTTCTTGCTTTTTTATTGGTTCTCTTTTTTGTAACATGGCTAATATTCAAATACAGTGTTACAATTTCACATATATAATTGATATAGTTTGTCTTCTTTCAATGAATGGGGGAGGTACTGGAAGAAAGCACAAATTTAGGAATTCAAAAACTTTTTTAAAAGGATGTTAAAAATTTTTTTAAATTAAAGAAGTAATGAAAAAAATTAGTCAACAAGTCAAGCCAACTAACAGACCCACCAATTAAGAATTAATTGGCTATTATCTCTTCAACTTTCTATAACTCTCTTTCCTTTCTCTGCCAAAGTCCTAGGAGGAAAAAAAGTATATACTCATTGCCTCCACTTTCTCTTTTCTTATAAACTCTTCAACGCTTTGCAATTTGGCTTCCGATATTACCATTCATTTGAGTTCTCTCCAAAGTTACTAATTCCTAATTGATCAATCTTGTCATTGACTTGACTTGTTGATCAATTAATTCTTAATCTCTAGGTTTGATGGCCTTTTACTCTCAACCTTTAAATTATTTTACTTCCTTGATACTTTTTATGCTACTCATTACCTTTTCCTTCTAGACATTTTCCCCACTCTGAAATTTCATATTATTTTCTCCTGAATTTCCTCCTACGTATCTAACTATTCCTTTTGAATTTTCTTTGCTAACTTCTCCTAAAATAATTATTGGTTGGTATGGGTTGGTTGATCAGGTTGATTTATATGGGTTGATCTAATGAAAGTTCATTTTAAAAAAAAAAAGATAGGCAAATTCTCCAATCAATAAATGGTCAAAGGATATGAACAGACAATTTTCAGAGGATGAAATTAAAACTATTTATAGTCATATGAAAAGGTGCTCTAAATCACTATTGATCAGAGAAATGCAAATCAAGACAACCCTGAG
>JAJPUD010004090.1:167836-203570 GCA_023553655.1 Myrmecobius fasciatus
GTACTTAGCTTCTTTCATTGGATTCTTTTTCAAATGTTGCCAGCTGCTTAGTTTCTCAGCCCTTAAGTGCTTAATTAGAATTTAAAGCAAAAATCATGACCAGTTCAAATACACATACTTGAGCAGGCATCCCCTTCTCTTTTTCCCCTTTCTCTTTCCCTTCTCTCTCCCTTTCCCTCTTCCTCTTCCTCTCTCCCTCTTCCTTTCCCCCCTCCCTTTCTCCCTCCTCCTTCTCTCCCTTCCTCCCTCTCCCTTCTCTCTCCCTCACTCCTCTCTTTTCCTCCCCCACTCTCTCTCTCACACACACAGAATATTCTTCCAATTGAGTACAAGGTTTATTTTTTCTCTCCTCAATTTTGAAAAACAACAGAGAGATGACAAAGAAACAAGCTATTCTCTTATACCTCAGGAATGGAAAGGGACCAGAGAGGCCTTCTAATCCAATCTCATCATTTCACAGTTGAGGAAAGAGGGGTAAAGTAAATTGCCTGTGATCATACAAATGGTAAGCAGGGGAGCTTGACTAGATTGAACCCAGTCCTTGGACTACAAATCCATCATTCTTCCAAATGAATTATTAACAACTACAAAAAAAAATTCCAAGGTACTTCCCTGGGAACCTAGAAATCCAGCCCAATCTGCTACACTTTCCACATCAACATCTAAAGTGCTATGTGATGACAACTGATGCTCAGAATGAGGTCCTAGGGTCTTGTAATATTTCAAATCATTAAAAAAGAATAAAATATAGAAAATATAACTGTGATCAATGAGGTAGGAACATGAATACATTTTAGAAAGACAGTCAAAAAGCAAGAATTAAAACTAAAGATGATTTCAAATTCTAATCATTAATAAAAAATCGATTTACTGGAAAAGCTTGCTCTCCAACAGATTTTTGCTGCAATAGGATTCCTATTTCCATTTCCAACTTTGAAGCTATTTTCAATTCATAAGCCCACATCAGAGGCTTCTTATCTGACCCTTCCTTTAAAACTGAGGATCAGTTTCACAGGAGAATCATAAAACTCAATGGGTGACAGGGCTGACTTTCACTTCTATTAATTCTTGGGAAAAATCATTGTATTTGGAAAAATTATAGATTGCATTTGAGATGAAGCTCTTGGGGAAGAGATAATTAATAATGCATTAGGATCCCAAACAAAAGAACTAAACCTGTGGATGTTAAGTGTTGAGAAAAGTTGGGTGAGTGAAGAGTATTGATATATTTGGATATATATCCAAATATTGAAATATTTGGATGACTTACTTTTCATGTGGAAGAGGGAAGAAAATCATTTCTGCCCCATCTCCTCCATTTGATTGGCCACAGAAGGCAGACCATTTGGAGAAAGTTACAGACAGGTAGATTTGGGCTCAATTTTAAGGTGTAACTACCTAAGCATTAGAATGATCTGAAAGTAAAATGGGACAAGGAAAGAAGTGTGTCTACTCATTAGGTATTCTGGATAGGGAATTGTTGGTCAGGTAAAATTAGAACTGATCACGTCAAAGGAAAATTTCACTAGATACTGTTCACAATGTGACATGACAGGCTAAAAAGTGAATGTCTGAATTCATAGGAGCAGAATGTGATGGTCCAAATGAATGGAATGAAATTATAGCATTACAGAATTCAAATAAATCTCACCTGAACAGGTACAAAACACCTATAAAAAATCTCTAGCAAATGGTAGGTTTTTCCATTTGAAGACATGATGGAATTTATTTCAATTCTACATGTATTTATTCAATGCCTGTTATGTCAATAGTACCATTACTTCAAAAAGAAATTCATTTTACTTTTGGATAACCCAAGGAAGGCTGCGAAGATTTCCTTTCCTGGAGTCAAAATCTGCTGCTCTACAATTTCTCACCAATGCTTCTAGCCCTGCCTTTAAATTGAGCAGAACATTTCTAATCCCTTTGAGGAAGTTAGGTGATACATTTGAATAGAACTCTGGGCCTGGAATCAAGAATGACCTGAGTTTAAATCTGGCCTCATATTCTTATTAGCTGTGTGAACCTTGCCAATCATTTAATTTCTCTTTATCTCAGTTTCCACAACAGAAGAATCATAATAATAATAGTACCTGTTTTCCAGAGTTGTTGTGAAGATCAAATGAGATCATACTTGTAAAGCACTTAGCACAGTGCCTAGCACACAATAGGCACTATATAAATGCTTTCCCCTTACTCACTTTCTACATAATAACCCTTCAGATATTTGAAAAAAGTATTCATGTCTTTCCCTCTCCTACTGTCACTAGATTTGTTTTTTTCTTTACTAACCATCCCTAAGTCTTTCAAAATATCCTAAATAGAATGGTCTCTACTTATTGTATGTTAGTCAACTTCCTAGAATAAAAGAAGGAACAAGCATTTGTTAAGCTCCAATTCTGTGCCAGGAACTGTACTAAGTACTTTACAAATATCTCTTTTAATCCCCACAATAACATTTCCAGATAGGTGTTGTTTCCATTGTGTACATCACCATCATTATCATCATCATCATCATCATCCCCAAGATCAGTTCTAATTTTTACCTGACCAACACCACGCAGCAAATCTAATGAGGAGTCACATCTTCCCTTGCCCCATTCTACTTTCAGGCCATTCTAATTATTAAATAGTTATAACTTAAAATTGAACCTAAATCTATAGGTCTGTAATTTCCTCCAATTGTTCTGCCTTTCTGTGGCCAATCAAGTAGAAGGGATTGGGGCAGAAATAATTTGAATCCCTCTTCCACCTGAAAAGCAAGTCATTCAAATATTTCAACACAGTTTTCATGTTAATACCCTTCACTTACCTAACTTTCCTCAATACTAAATATTCACAGATCCTTAAAATTTTATTATTGCATTAATACTAACACCTTTAATGCACTGATTGCCAAATTTGTTGAATGACATTGAACATTCAGTCTATTATAACTACTAATACAATGAAAAAATTTTGTGGGGTATGAGAAATACCAAGAGAAATTTTAGAAGAAAACAGAAAAAAAATTACCAAAGGGTCAGGAAACCTGAAATCAATTAAATGGTCAAGGAAAGAGTTGAATGAAAAGGTAAGGAGTACAATCAGAGAATAAAAAAACTTTAAAGGTCAGAAACCAGAGGTAGAAGGCACCATAATAAGATGGAGGAAATAGAGCCCCAAACAATAAGAAATATGAATACAAATTTGGAGCTTCGACACTTGGAAAAACACAAGCTCTTCTTCTCTCAGAAGCCAGAACTCTAAGAGGCAGTGGGTAAAAATGTTAGGAGGAGGCAAATGTTGCTTTGATATCAGGAAAATGTTCATGATAATTAAAGTTAGTCAAAAAAGTAGGCTCTCTTCAGAAAATGATAAGCTCTCCTTCATTGGCAAAATTGGATATGTTGTAATGGGGATTTTTATTTTGTTATGTTGAAGGAGATGTCATTTGAAGTCCCTTACAATTCTTAAATTCTGTGAGACTGTGAGATAATTAAAATAAAATTACCCCCTCCCCCCAAAAAAAAAACAGTCATGCTAAACAAAGAGGTCTTAAAGAGATCATTTAAGGGTCATTGGCCTTCCAGGTAAAAATATGATAAAAGATCATGAGTAAAACAGCAGCAGCAGCCATCACAACAACAGTAGCAATAACTACAACAAACATCCAAACCCTGAATACCATAGTTTGGGAAATGATGAAGGCACAAAAGTATTGGAACCAAAGAAGTATCATACCATGTTAACACATAATCCATAGGACACTCTTATAAATGAACCCTGGAATTAGATCTTTTAAAAATATGGGTGTCAATCTCCTGAGAAACCATGTCAAAGACAAAATATTGTAAGTAACAACAAAGAGACAGATCATACTTCAAGAAAATACCATCAGAATCATGTAGGAATACAATTCCTGAGAAATAAATGAAAAGAAATTAAATAGAATATCCTGAAATTTTTTGAAAAGTGTATTGCACCCAAGAATAAATTATATAGAGCTGTCAAACATAATCTAACAAGGGGATAGGGATTTTAAACAGCTCTGATGGCTGTAAGCATTTATTTGAGAAAAGCAGAGTTAGAGATTTTTTAATATAAATACAATGGATAAACTAAATTGAAGATAAATAAGTTAGACTGGTTTGAAGGGCTAAATGATCATCTGGTGTTCATATTTTCAGAGAGGGAAGACTATTGTCACTTTGCAATGTTATCTTGTTGAAGGGTTATTGAGAAAATATCCCCAGAGAATCTTCCCTGATATGTCTAGCTGAAAGTATTTGCTATCTTCTCAAATTGCCTTATATTTATATATCTACTGTATTTCTCTTATAGAATATAAGAACTGTAAGGAAAGGAACTACTTCATTTTGTTTTGAAATCCTCGCTACCTAGAACAGAATTATTGTATGAGCAATAATAGTGATGATGATGATGATGATGATAATAATACAAAAAGCAGTAATGGCAAAATAGCAATAAATCTCAGTGGTATATAAAGGATTAATTAGAGGAAAAGCTATCCAAAGATGATATGTCTTTTGACTCAAGTATAAAATAAGTAAATAAAACTTTAAACATGAGGATAAAGTTCTTAATTTATACCAAGGAAAAATGGACACTGATGACTTCAAGCTTTGGTCTAAAGAACTTATGGAACTAGTGAATGAAGACTATTCCAACAAATTCCTTGCCCCTCTCCAGTCAAGACACATTAAACATCAATATAACAAAAAGAAACCTATGCCTGATTTTATTAAGATGCTACTAAAATCAAAGCTGAATGGATGTAACACATGTAAAGCAATTAATACATATATAATTTCAGTCAAGATGCTATTGAAAATGTGTGATAAACTATAATAGATTTAAAAGGCAGCCTACCAAAAATCCTAAGAAAATATGTGTGTCTATATATAACATATAATAATATAAAAGATAGCTATAGTAAGATTAATATTTCTGCACTAAATATGAGGAAGAAGATGGACAGAAATTTTAAGCTCAGAAGATAAATAGTTTAGAAATTAACAGAAATACTTATAAAATAAGTAGACGATATGCCACTGAACAATAAGAAAGGCTAACAACTGGTACGCTCCTTTGGATTTGTCTGAAACTGAAATGGTTTATCTCTAAATGCAATCTATGAAATTTCTATGATAAAACAACTAAAAGGGATTGCAGAGAAAAAAATTCTATGGATTCAACCAACAGTATACCAGGAAAGGGAGTAGGGGAGTATTAAACTGATGACTGAATTGTGGATTTGATTGTAGAACAGGAGGAATATATAATGGCTCAAGACCTCAACATTGCCATCAGAAATTAAAGAATGGGTACCCTCAAGGAACCAGGACTTACAGGTAGAATATTCAGGTTATTATCTAATAATAGGAGAGATATAATTATTTAGATTGTTATTTAAATTTTGATTATAAAAGGACAAGCTGTGGAGAGGCTAGGTGGTGCAGTAGATAAAAAGCTAGGAAGGAATAGAGTCAAGAAGACCTGGGGTCAAATATGATCTGAGACACTTACTACCTATGTACTCCTGAGCAACTCAATCACTCTCTTTGCTTCAATTTTCTCATCTGTAAAATAGGGATAATAATAGCAACTATCTCCCAGGATTGTTGTGACAACAAAAATAAGATAATTACTGAAAAGTAGTAGTAAGCCCTATATAAATGTTAGCTATTATTATCATTATTGTTATTAAAAGGTAGCAACTGTGTGATATATCACTGCAGGCTCTAAATAATTTAGCATCTACTGATGACCATGATTTGGTGGTTAGAATTATATATCAGCAGGACTCAATCTTTCATAGACTGATTGATGGGAAATCCTCACACCTGGTGGCACATCTAGGTAGCACAGATAATAAGGCACTGTGTCTAGAATCAAGAAAACCTCAATTCAAATCTGGTCTCAGACACTTAATAACTCTGTAACTCTAAGCAAGTTATTTAATTTCTGTTTGTCTCAGTTTGTAAAACTGTAAAAAAACTGTAAAAATGTTTACAGCATATAAAAAGAGGATAATTACTTCTAAGGATGATGTGAAGATTAAGTGAGATATCTGTAAAAGCACTTAGCATAGCACTTAGTCTGTAGTAGATGTTTAATAAATATTTATTTCATTTCTTTGTACAAAAAAAATACTCAGAATTTTCTGGAGAACTGAATCTGTGAACTATATTGGAAAGAGATGATTATCAAAAACCAAAATGTTGCCTACAACTCCCGGGACTTACCACTGATCCCAGGGCAGCTCGGTGGCAGAGTGGATAGAGCTGGAGAAAGACTCATCTTCCTGAGCTCAAATTCGACCTCAAGTACTTGTTAAGCTCTGTGACCTGGGCAAGTCACTTAACCCTATTTGCCTCAGTTTCCTTATCTATAAAATGAGCTGGAGAAGGAAATGACAAACCACTCCAGTATCTTTGCCAAAAAAACAAACAAAAAAAATCCAAATGGGGTCAGAAAGATAAGACACAACTGAAAAAATGACTCAGCAACAAAAATCACTAAGTAATAAAAACTTAAAAAAATATTTTCAATATATGTAGTCACACTACATTCTCATATTTGATAAGTATATGTAAATTTATGTAATACATAAAAATATAATTTTATAAATATATGTAACAAATATATGTAATACAAAACTTGTATTTTGAACTATACAAACCCATAAGAATTCAAAACCATGTGTAAACATGGTAAGATGCATATCATCTCTGTTTTCTTATCTGTTACTGGAATTGTGTTGAATATGTTTCTACTAAAAGCCATTATTTATCTACCTGTGAAACAATTCATAGATAATGATTTATCCTAGCTCTATTTCTATCTGAACCCCAGCAACAAAAATGAGAACAAGATAACAATGCCTACAATAAGCTTTAAGAGTGAATACAGAGATCGGATCAAACTAATTGCCAAAGGTGATAATTACAAATACCTCAGACTCCCCACAAATATGACACACTGAGCATAAAAATATGAAGGAAAAAGGTGTGAAATCTTAGCTTAATGAGACCATGTAAAACAATTTAGCACATTATACAACTCTTAATTTTCATATTATGGATCTCAAAATAGACCATAATGGATTTGGAAAGCCTCCCAACAAAACTGATGTTATTATTGTTCCTTTATTTTCTAAGCAGACTAATTATATCTGGACTCATTGCCTAAAGTCATCACTACCATTTTCACTTCTGGAGTCATCAAAATCCAGGGGCAGGACAAAAGAGAGATAACTAGCAATGGCTGGGGATGCAGGAATGACCTTGGTATCTCCAAGTGCTCCACAGTTCCAGTTTCAGCCACTACACCTGTCAAAGATTCTCGGAGTCACTTGAGTCACTTGAGGTAAGACTTGAGTCCCTGGTGGATGAGATGCCCTGAATAGGGCTGGGTAAGGTTTCCCACTAAGGGTGCTAATCCTCTTCAAACACCTTATAGACCCTAATAAAACCCATGAAACATAAACGAAAGTTAATCTACATTCTAAGACAGATCTAAAAGGTGCATGCTTTCTTTATTAATAATCAATCAACAAGCACTTATTAAGCACTGAATATGTGCCAGTTATTATGGTAAGTACTGGGTTAAGAAAAAGGATAAAAATATGGTATTTGTTCTCAAGGAGCTCACATTCAAATGGGGGTAAAAGGAAATAACATGCAAATAATTATGTATGTACTTTTGTAACAGACGACTTCCCAAAGCAAAAATAAAAAGATGAAAACAAATATATATTACTTAATTTGTTGAATATAACCCAATATATTTTTATCTCCTGATTGAGCCTATGAAACAGGAAAGCTCCATCGAAGAGTAAAATCAAAGGTGTTCCATGCACAACATTCATATAAACTCATTCAATAATGTGTTTACAAAGAAATGTGGAACAAACAGTTAAGTCATGTGAATTTGTTTATAGAAACAGAGGAGGTTTTAATAGATAGATATATGTATAAAATTTCATTTTATTTTTAATAACAAATTTTATTTCTCCCTCCATCCCCTACATCATCAATTGAGAAGACAAGGAATACTAAACTGTTTGAAATGAGAGTTTAAGATTGTGGTTCCTATCTGCTACCGAATTGTTCTAGAGATAATTTCAATGACTCTCTAGAAATAAGTTTAAATTCAGTATTCTTTTTCAATTACAAAAAAGTAATCATTTTATCCATTTGTATATCACTCTGCAAGAGATAAAATATAAAATATAAGTAGTAAGATAGTACCTTGTCTTTAGGTTATTTCTAGTTGAACCCAGTTAAAAAAAGATATGATGATTTACTTATAGATCATTAAAGATTCAAATAAAAATTAATTAAAATAACTTTTGTAAAGTATATAGATATAAAAATAAACCTACAAAAATCATAAACTTTTCTTACAATTATCAACAAAACCTAGGAGGAAGAAATAAAATGAGGAATCCCATTAAAATAAATAGAGAATTTATAAAATATCTGAGAAGTCCATTTATCAAGATACTCATGGAAATTATATGAATATAGCTACAAAGATTCATTAGAGAATAAAAAGAAAACTCAAAAAGGTATTAACTGTTCAACTGGTCCATAGCAATATAATAAAAATGGCAATGGTCTCTAATTAATTTTCATATCCAGTGCCTTACCAATTAACCTGACAAATGGGTATTTTATAAAACTAATCAAAATTAACAAAATTCATATGAGGAACAAATAGTCAAGAATCTCAAGGGAAATGAAGACAGTTAAAAAACAAAGGAATCCAGAATAACAAGATCTGAAAATATATTATAAAACAAGAATCACTAAAATAATTCCGTAGTGGTTTAAAAAACTGAAAATTGGATCAATGGATTTAGATATAGCAGAGGCAAAAATTACCAACCATAGTAGCAAAGTGTTTCATAATCTGATGGATGTCAACTACTAGGGCAAAGATAAAATTCCTTGGAAAGCAATATTGTAGAAAATAGATTAAGGCAAAAGTCTCACAATTTATACATGATAAACTCCAAATATATGCATAGTATGTGTGTGTATATAGTCACAAAAGATAAAGGAAGGAATTATTTTTTATAATTCTATCTTGGGAGAGAGTTATTGACCTAGAGATAGAGGGATAAAGATGATCATAGAAGATAAAATGTTAAATAGAGAAATTTTTATCATATAAAATTGAAAAGGTTTTGTCCAAACAAAAAATCATTGCAATTAAAATTAGAAGGGAAAGAGTCAATTAGAAAATATCTTTCTATTGAACTTTTTTGATCGAGGTCTGATAACATCCACACAATGTATACAGCCTATATATGTGTATATATACACGCATAAGTATATGTACATATGTGTATAGGTTATATGCACACCTGACACATATCATACATATACATGTATAGATTAGGAATTTATATAAATATATAAGAATAAGAACTTCTCCTCAATAGTCAAATGTTTAAAGAATATTAAAATGCAGTTTTCAATGGAGAAATATAAGCAATCAACAACCATGTGGGAGAAAAAAGTTCCAAATCAATAATCAAAGAAATGCAAATTAAAACCACTTACATTCCACTTCACACACATGAGATTGATAAAGATGAGAAATAAAAGAAAATAACAAGTGTTGAAAAAGTTATGTGAGTATAGGTACATAGAAGCTTTGTTGATAGACCTATGCATTGGACTAATCATTATGGAAAAGTTTGCATTTATATCCAAAAACTATTTAATTGTACATATCTATGACCCTATATCAGAAACAAAAAGAAAGGACTCATATGAGCAAAAATATTTAAGGTTTCACTTTTTATTGGAGCAGATAATTAAAAAGCAAAGTGGGTATTTATCAATTTGAAAATAGTTGAACAAACTATAGAATATGAAAATAATAGAAACACTGTCACAAAAGACAAACGCGATGGATTCAAAATTTAAGAAGGCTTCTATATTATAATAAAGAAAGAGCAAAGTGGGCAAAACTAGAAAAAGAATTTATCTAATGATTATATTAATAGAAAGGATTTTAGAAAGACTTAAGAACTGTGCTTAGCAGAATGGTCACTCATGACTAAATGAATGATGATAAAACAACTTTCCCACATCTTGGCACAAAATACGGAACTGGATATAAATATTCTGTCACAGCCAATGTATGCATTCGTTTTACTTTACTATACTTAACTGTTATAAGGGAAGGTGGCTCTTATTTTTTTTTCATTTATTTATCAATGTATTTGGGGGGTTGCAATATTGTGGGGGAAAAGGTGAATAGGCAATAATAGACATACTTTAAAAGTGTCACTGAAACACTAAAAAATACAAAGAGGCTAGAAAGTTCAGAAAGTAATAAACAAGTAGGGTAGTATTGACACTATTGTGCTAAAACTTTATTGATACTTCTAAAAATGAGTCCAGGGGCATCTAGGTGGTGCAGTGGATAGAGCACCAGCCTTGAAGTCAGGAGGACCTGAGTTCAAATCTGGCCTCAGACACTTAATGTGTCCTAGCTGTGTGACCCTGGGCAAGTCACTTAACCCCAATTACCTCAGCAAAAAATAAATAAATAAAATAAAAAAATAAATAAAAAATAAAAATGAGTCCAAACTTTATATAATAGAACTCCATGGTTTTATATGTAATCCTTTTTTTCCCCCTATTTTGGAAATGTTTGTCTTTATTGTTTGAGATCAAAATAAAAAGAAAATATTTAAAATTAATGAAAAATCTGTTCTCAGCTAAATTCATCTTTTTTCTTTTTATCTTATCTATCTTAAAGATTGGTTTCCAGCATTATTGTCAGTTCTCACTAGTAAAGGTTTTTATTAGGTACATGAGTACAGTAAGTAGATTTCAAACAGGTTGCTTTGCTTCAATAGATGGATACTGTTTTGGGAGCAATCATTTCTTATCACTTAAAATTATGAAGAGATTCATTCTCAAGTATCCATTACTGAGAAATGTGACAAATATTCTAAAATATCTCGTTTGAGAAGCATAATTCAAACCAAAAGAATTTATTGCTTTGAAAATATATAATGAAGGCAAGAAAAAAATACCTGAATTGTATCTTGATGTTGAATAACTGTGTGGGGATTTACACACCAAGGAATAACATAATTGTGGCATTCTCAAATACCACTTTAGATACAAGGTGCAGCAATGAGGTAAAAGTGAATGAATTTGAAATAAGTATTTCAGCTGGGAACTTCCTCTTTCTCTGGGATGAAAAGCACTGTATAGGTGGGATGACTTAATATGGTCCAAATTCAACACTGGCACACAACTGCTATTTTGCATTTATTGATTTGAGCAAAGCAGAAAAAACAAAAACAAATTCTTCCCTCAAAGACTCCTACCTGCATATAGCCCTTGAATAAAACACTAATTTGAAAGAAAGGGAAAGAGGAACTTCACCTGGGAAAGTGATGGTTAATCTGGGACTGTGTTACTTTCTATCTCATTCCACAAAAATCATGATGGACAGGCAGCTAGAAGGCAATAGAGGAACGATGAATTTAGAATCAGGAATACCAGAATTTAAATCCTGAATTAATCACTTATTAACTGTGTAATTTTGGGCTAAGTTTTAAATATCCTGAGCTTCAGTCTCTTTATTTGTTAAACAGTAGAGTGCTATTATGTGTTGAGTATGTAAGTCCCATAGATTGTAAATAATGAGAAATTATTTTCTAAAACAATTCTAAAAAAATTAATCAATGCTAACATTATTGTTGTAAAGTTTAGGCATCTAAAAGTAATTCTTACTCAGAGAAATCAAAAAGAAAGGAACAAGAAAATGCAGGGATCTTAGCTTCAGAAATAAAAAGAAAACTTCAAACTACCTTTCAGATACTTGTTCTTCTTTCTAAGGCTCCTCTGAGAACAGGGACTACACTCAACTTTTTTAATTTGATTCCTCAAAACTAGAAATATATAGTACCTGGCATAGAGCAGATGGTTAATAAAGCTTGTCACCTGACTAGCTGACTTCAAAGTACATTGCATTCATTTACAACATCTGCATTTCACAGATTAAATTGTCAAAAACAACAAATAGCTTGACTACATTCAGTCTCTCTTCACAGCTCTACTTTATATATCTTAGTAACTTGCTAATAATGGGAGTGGTTATGACTTAATGTTTAATTTAGAACTATATGATTCATCCCTTCTAGCAATATATTGTTCAATCATTGAGCAAGGATGTTCCACATAGAGTACCAAGAGTCAAATAAAAATCTGTTTTTCTTAGTTTCTCTCAGTATCATGGCAAAATTAAAAAGGGACCACATAGGACTAAGGATGATCTTAAAATTTTTATTTGTTTAATGGGTTGCCATGGCTAAATAAAATCCTCACTTGTTAGCATATACCATAATTTATTCAGCCACTCTCCAACTGATGCGCATCCACTCAGTTTCCAGTTCATTATCACTACAAAAAGGGCTGTAATAAACATTTTTGCACATGTGGGTCCCTTTCTCTCCTTTAATATCTTTTTGGGATACAAGCCCAGTAGAGATACTTCTGGGTCAAAGAGTATACACAGTTTGGTAGTCCTTTGAGTATAGTTCCAAATTACTCTCCAGAATGGCTGGATCAGTTCACAACTCTACCAACAATGTATTGGTGTCCCATTTTTTTCCACATCCCCTCCAACATTCATCATTATCTTTTCCTGTCATCTTAGTCAATCTGAAAGGGGTGTAAGGATATCTCAGAGTTGTCTTAATTTGTATTTCTCTAATCAATTTTGATTTAGAGCACTTTTCATATGACTAAAAATGGCTTTAATTTCTTCATCTGAAAACTGTCTGTTCATATCCTTTGATTATTTATCAATTGCAGAATGGCTTGGATTCTTATCAGTTGGAATCAATTCTCTCTACATTTTAGAAATGAGATCTTTATCAGAACCCTTGAATGTAAAATTTTTTCCCCAGTTTATTACTTCCCTTCTAACTTGGCTGCATTGGTTTTGTTCGTATAAAAACATATATATATATATATATATGTGTGTGTGTGTGTGTGTGTGTATATATATATGTGTGTGTGTGTGTGTATGTATATATATATACACACACATATATATGTATATGTATATATATGTATGTATATGTATATATATATATGTTATATAATCAATATATTCAAAATTTTGCATTTCATAATATATTCCAGTTCTTCTTTTACCACAAATTCTTCCTTCTCTACAGATATGAGAGGTACATGATAATTTGAAAAGCTCACATTGTTAATACCAACATTCTACCATATTGTTGTATAGTAATGGAATATAACAGTCTCCACAGAAACAGAAATGAGAGGGTAATGGAGAAGTGCATGATGGATGTGATCAGGTTGTAATATCTGAACTATAAAGAATCTAAGAAGACAAGAATAAAAGATGTCAGTGAGGAACTGTATTATTTAAAGATGGGCTGAGACAGAATCAAGGTGATGGAGTAGAGGCAGAAGTTTGGCCAATCTCTCCCACAAATTGCTCCAAATTCCATTAATTAATGACTCTACACAAATTTTAGGGCATCAGGACACCCCAAAAGATGGAGTAGAACATTTTCCAGCTAAACTCAACTTGGAAGATCAGCAGAAAAGGTTTGGGACAGAGTGGGAGTGCAGTGTGCAGTTCCAGTGCAGACCTAGACGGCTCACCCTCAGCCCCAGTCCCAGCCTGGCACTGGTCCCCAACCAGGAAAGCAGGAACAGGTCTAGGGACCTTTGAATCAGTGGCAGTACTGGTAGCTTCCAGACCTCTCAGCCCAGAGAAACCAAAAAAAGACTTTAAAGGTCAACAGAAAATAGCTGTGGCAAGGGATAGGTGTCTAGCATGCTCCAGCCTCATCCTAGCAGCAAAGCAGGACTCCATTGCTTCAGTACATTATATATTGCAGTATAATGGGATGGAGACACTACTAACAGTTCCAGGGCAAAAAAATGCTTGTGGTCAGATTTCTAGAAGGACCTCTGAAAATAGCATCACAAAATCTCTGAAGCTTGGGATAGTGCACCTTCTATTCTAGGAACAGAGCCATAATTTAATAAGGAGTTAAAAGTAGAGTAATAGGCTAGGAAAATAAGAAGCAACAGAAAAAATAATTTCTGACCATAGAAGGCTACTATGGAGGCAAAGAATATGAAAACATGTGCTCAGAAAAAGATTATAAAAAAAGATCTCACATCCAAAGAATTCAAGAAAAATTAAAATTGATATTGGGCTTTGGAAGAACTCAGGGGATTTTGAAAATCAAGTAAGAAAGATAGAGGAAATTAGGAAAAGAATTGAGAGCAGCGCAAAAGGAAATACAAAAGTCTAATAAGAAGAGGATTGCCTTAAAAAAAGCAAAATTGGCCAAAGAGGAAAGAAGGTACAAAAGCTCCCTGAGAAAAATGATTTCTTAAAAATTAGAATTCAGCAAATAGAAGCTATTGATTTCATGAGAAATCAAAATACAATAGAGCAAAACCAGAAAAAGAAAAAGAAAAAATTGGAAAAATGGGAAATATCTCATTGGAAAAACAACTGACCTGGAAAATACATCCAGGAGAGATGATTTAAAAATTATTGGTCTACCGAAAGTCATAATAAAAAAAAGAGCCTGCATTTTCCAATTGATAAATGGTCAAAGGATATGAACAGACAATTTTCAGATGATGAAATTAAAACTATTTATAATCATATGAAAAGTTGCTCCAAATCATTATTGATCAGAGAAATGCAAATTAAGACAACTCTGAGGTACCACTACACACCTGTCAGATTGGCTAAAATGACAGGAAAAGATAACAATGAATGTTGGGGGGGATGGGGATGTGGGAAGACTGGGACACTGATGCATTGTTGGTGGAGCTGTGAACGGATCCAACCATTCTGGAGAGTAATTTGGAGCTATGCTCAAAAAGTTATCAAACTATGCATACCCTTTGACCCAGCAGTGTTTCTATTGGGCTTATATCCCAAAGAAATCATAAAAGAAGGAAAGGGACCCACATGTGCAAGAATGTTTGTGGCAGCTCTTTTTGTAGTGGCTAGAAACTGGAAACTGAATGGATGCCCATCAATTGGAGAGTGGCTGAATAAATTATGGTATATGAATGTTATGGAATATTATTGCTCTGTAAGAAACGACCAGCAGGAAGATTTCAGAGAGGCCTGGAGAGACTTGCATGAACTGATGCTGAGTGAAATGAGCAGAGCCAGGAGATCAATATACAGGGCTACAACAAGACTATATGAGGATCAGTTCTAAGGGACATGACTCCCTTCAACAATGAAATGCTTCAAACCAATTCCAATTGTTCAGTGAAGAAAGCCATGTACACCCAGAGAGAGGGATGCGAAATGTGGACCACAACATAACATTTTCATGTTCTCTATTGAGGTGTGCTTGCATTGTATTTCCTTTATTGGATTATTCTTTCTTGTAGATACGATTTCTCCTGAACAAAAAAATGATGTGTGGCAATAACTATACATATATACGATTTCTTAAGTATTCTAACATAATTATCATGTAGTGGATATCCTGCTATCTAGGGGAGGGGTGGGGAGTAGGGGGGAAATTTGTAACAGAAAGCTTTGTAAGGGTTAATGTTTAGGAATTACCCATACATATGTTTTTTTTTTTGGAAGTTAAATATATATTTGCAAATGAGCTTTACCCTTGCAAGCAATCAGTCAACAAACACTTATTAAGCTCTTAATATGTACCACACACATAAAGAAAAAAAAATCCAAATCTCTTTGAAAGGAAACAATATCCATGGGCTTATTAAGTACATAACCCATTTGAATAAATAGTCATAAAGATGATGGAACGTCCACAAAATCTACTGTTGTTTAAGATGTTAGCTTTTATCAGAAAAGTCAATTGAATGCTCATGTCCTTAAAAAAGGGATGGGAAAGCTGACATAGTTCAATGAATAGCTTTAGCAGTCATATAAGACATGTTTCTCTGCTCTAGATTGCTTAACCTCAAGTCTTAGTATCCCAAAGATTTTATTCATGTATGGTTGGATGTCCTTGATGTCTTAACCCAGCTTGATTAGTTCATTGATGATCTAATTCCTTTTTCTTGGGCTCCAAATCCAGTATTGCTGGAGCTCATATTGGCTTAGCAGATACTACTCAACTGCTTCCAGGAGAAATGTTTCTAACTAGATAGCACCATTCTTTCCTGGACTAGATCTTTTAGGTACTTGAGCAAGAAGAATTATCAGTTATTGATCATTATATTCCAGTGATTGAGAGATCTGAGCTGCTCCCTTGATGGTTCAACAAAAATGCTGAATAGATCCTGTGACACCTGCTAAACTTGGGTAGAACTGACCAAGTTAAAAAAGAAAGGTATGGCCTTGAAAGCCTCAGGAGTCTAGATCCACTTGGGGAATATTCATTTTTAGTACTGGGACATAAGCTTCGAGGAGAAAAACACCTGGTTGTATGAGCAGGCACTACAGTACACAGTTTCTGGTAACTAAATGGCACTGTGGGTCTCAAATATTTCTAGCTGTGTAACCCTAGGCAAGTAATTTTTTTAAATAATAGCTTTTTTATTTTTAAAATACATGCAAAAATAGTTTTTTGTGTTCATCCCTGCAAATCCCTGTGTTCCAAATTTTTCTTGCTCTTTTCCCCTCATCCTATCCACAGACAGCAAGCAATCCCATACATGTTAAACACGTGCAGTTCTTCTCTACATATTTCCACATTTATCATACTGTACAAAAAAAATCAGATCAAAAAGGACAAAAATGAGAAAGGAAAAAAAAAACAAGCAAACAACATAAAAGGTGAAAATACTATGTTGTGATCCACATCTAGTCTTCTCTCTGGATGCAGATGGCCCTCTCCATCACAAGTATATTGGAATTGACCTGAATCATCTCATTATTGAAAAGAGCCAAGTACATCACAGTTGGCAATCTTCTTGTTGCTGTATACAATGTTCTCTTGATTCTACTCACTTCATTTAGCATCAATTTATGTAAGTCACTTCAGGCTTTTCTGAAATCATTCTGCTGATCATTTCTTTTTTTTAATTTATTTTTTTTAAATTTTTATTTTATTTGCATAACATATGTGTGGGTAATTCTTCAACAATAACCCTTACATAGCTTTCCGTTACAAATTTTTCCCCCCAACTCCCCACCCCTCCCCTAGATGGCAGGATATCCACTACATGTTAATTATGTTAAAATATTGGCAAATCGAATATATGTATACATATTTCCAAACTTATCATTGGTGTGCAAGAAAAATCTTATCTACACAAACGATATATCAGATAAAGGAAACACAATGTAAGCAAACATCAATCAAGGAGTATGAGAATGTTATGTTGTGGTCCACATTTCGCATCCCTCTCTCTGGGTGTATATGGCTTTCTTCAGTGAACAATTGGAGGTGGTTTGAAACATATCATTGTTGAAGAGAGCCATGTCCATCAGAATTAATTGTCATATAGTACTGTTGTTGCCGTGTATAATGATCTCCTGGTTCTGCTCATTTCACTCAGCATCAGTTCATGTAAGTCTCTCCAAGCCTCTCTGAAATCATCTTGCTGGTCATTTCTTACAGAACAATAATATTCCATAATATTCATATACCATAATTTATTCAGCCATTCTCCAATTGAAGGGCATCTATTCAATTTCCAGTTTCTAGCCACTACAAAAAGGGCTGCCACAAACATTCTTGCACATGTGGGGCCTTTTCCTTTCTTTATGATTTCTTTGGGATATAAGCCCAATAGAAATGCTGCTGGGTCAAAGGGTATGCACAGTTTGATAACTTTTTGAGCATAGCTCCAAATTGTTCTCCAGAATGGCTGTATCCGTTCACAGCTCCACCAACAATGCATCAGTGTCCCAGCCCTCCCACAACCCCTCCAACATTCATCATTAACTTTTCCTGTCATTTTAGCCAATCTGACAGGTGTGAAGTGGTATCTCAGGGTTGTCTTGATTTGCATTTCTCTGATCAATAGTGATTTGGAGCACCTTTTCATATGACTATAAATAGTTTTAATTTCATCCTCTGAAAATTGTCTGTTCATATCCTTTGACCATTTATTGATTGGAGAATGGCTTGAATTTTTATAAATATGAGACAATTCTCTATATATTTTAGAGATGAGACCTTTATCAGAACCCTTAAATGTAAAGATGATTTCCCAATTTATTGCTTCCCTCCTAATCTTGTCTGCATTGATTTTGTTTGTACAAAAACTTTTTAACTTAATATAGTCAAAGTTATCTATCTGGTTTTCAATTAAAAGTTCCAGTTCTTCTTTGGACATAAATTTATTCCATCTCCACAGGTCTGAGAGGTAAACTATATTATGTTCCTCTAACTTGTTTACAAAATCACTCTTTATATCCAGATCATGAACCCATTTAGATCTTATCTTGGTATGTGGTGTTAGATGTGGGTCAAGCCCTAATTTCTTCCACACTAGTTTCCAGTTTTCCCAGCAGTTTTTGTCAAATAGTGAATACTTATCCCAAAAGCTGGGGTCTTTGGGTTTATCAAAAACCAAATTGCTATAGTTATTGCCTAGTTTGTCTTGTGATTCTATCCTATTCCACTGATCGACTACTCTATTTCTTAGCCAGTACCAAATGGTTTTGATGACCGCTGCTTTATAATATAGTTTTAGATCTGGTACAGCAAGTCCACCATCTTCAGCCTTTTTTTTCATTAATCCCCTTGAAATTCTAGACCTTTTGTTTTTCCAAATGAACTTTGCTACTATTTTTTTCTAGATCTGTAAGATAATTTCTTGGGAGTTTGATTGGTATGGCACTAAATAAGTAAATTAGTTTGGGTAGTATTGTCATTTTTATTATATTCGCTCGTCCTACCCATGAGCATTTTAAGTTTTTCCAATTGACTAGGTCTGATTTGATTTGTGTGGAAAGTGTTTTGTAATTTAGTTCATATAGTTCCTGACTATCCCTTGGCAGATAAATTCCCAAATATTTTATACTATCAACAGTTATTTTGAATGGAATTTCTTTTTGTATCTCTTGCTGCTGAACTTTATTGGTAATATATAAAAATGCTGATGATTTATGTGGATTTATTTTGTATCCTGCCACTTTGCTAAAGGTGTGAATTGTTTCTAGTAGTTTTTTAGTTGAGTCTCTAGGATTCTCTAAGTATACCATCATGTCATCTGCAAAGAGTGATAATTTGGTTTCTTCACTACCTACTCTGATTCCTTTTATTTCTTTTTCTTCTCTTATTGCTAAAGCTAACATTTCTAATACAATATTAAATAGTAATGGTGACAGTGGGCAGCCTTGTTTCACTCCTGATCTGATTGGGAATGGTTCTAGTTTGACTCCATTACATATGATGCTTGCTGAAGGTTTTAAGTAGATACTACTTATCATTTTAAGGAAAAGCCCATTTATTCCTATACTCTCCAGTGTTTTTAATAGGAATGGGTGTTGGATTTTATCAAAGGCTTTTTCTGCATCTATGGAGATAATCATATGATTTTTATTAATTTGGTTATTAATATAATTGATTATGCTAATAGTTTTCCTAATATTGAACCAGCCCTGCATTCCTGGTATAAATCCTACTTGGTCATGATGTATTATCCTGGGGATGACTTTCTGTAATCTTGTTGCTAAAATCTTATTTAAAATTTTTGCATCAATATTCATTAGGGAAATGGGTCTATAGTTTTCTTTCTCAGTTTTCTCCCTACCTGGTTTAGCTATCAGCACCATATCTGTGTCATAGAAGGAATTTGGTAGTACACCTTCTTTCCCTATTTTTTCGAATAGTTTATATAGTATTGGGATTAATTGTTCCTTGAATGTTTGGTAAAATTCACATGTAAATCCATCTGGTTCTGGAGATTTTTTCTTAGGGAGTTGATTAATAGCTTGTTCTATTTCTTTTTCTAAAATAGGGCTATTTAAATAATTTATTTCCTCTTCTGTTAATCTGGGCAATCTATATTTTTGTAGATACTCCTCCATTTCATTTACATTCTCAAATTTATTGGCATAAAGTTGGGCAAAGAAACTCCTAATTATTACTCTAATTTCCTCTTCATTGGAGGAAAGTTCTCCCTTATCATTTTTGAGACTAATAATTTGATTTTCCTCTTTTCTTTTTCTAATCAAATTAACTAAAGGCTTATCTATTTTGTTGGTTTTTTCATAAAACCAACTCTTACTTTTATTTATTAATTCAATAGTTTTCTTATTTTCAATTTTATTGATCTCCCCTTTAATTTTCAGAATGTCCAATTTGGTATTTAATTGAGGGTTTTTAATTTGGTCTTTTTCTAGCTTTTTTAATTGTAAGCCCAGTTCATTAATCTGCTCCTTCTCTGTTTTACGCAAGTAAGCATCTAGAGATATAAAATTACCCCTTATAACCGCTTTAGCCGAGTCCCACAAATTTTGGTATGTTGTCTCATTGTTGTCATTCTCCTGGATGAAATTTTCGATTGTGTCTATAATTTGCTCTTTCACCCATTCGTTCTTCAGGATTAGATTATTTAATTTCCAAATAACTTGTGGCCTATTTTCTCCTGGCCTTATATTACATGTGAGTTTTATTGCATCATGATCTGAGAAGGATGCATTTACTATTTCTGCTTTTCTGCAATTGATTTTGAGGTTTTTATGCCCTAACACATGATCAATTTTTGTATAAGTTCCATGAACCCCTGAGAAAAAAGTATACTCCCTTCTATCACCATTCAATTTCCTCCAGAGATCTATCATACCTAACTTTTCTAGCCTTTTGTTAACCTCCCTAACTTCTTTCTTATTTATTTTGGAATTTGATTTATCTAATTCTGAGAGAGCAAGGTTGAGATCTCCCACTAGTATAGTATTACTGTCTATTTCTCCTTGCATCTCTCTTAACTTCTCCTCTAGGAATTTGGATGCTATACCACTTGGTGCATATATGTTAAGTATTGATACTGCTTCATTGTCTATGGAACCCTTTAGTAAAATGTAGTTTCCTTCCTTATCTCTTTTAATTAGATCTATTTTTGTTTTTACTTGATCTGAGATAAGGATTGCTACCCCTGCCTTTCTTTGTTCACCTGAAGCATAGAAGATTCTGCTCCAGCCCTTTACCTTCACTCTGTATGTATCTCTATGTTTTAGATGTGTTTCTTGTAAACAACATATTGTAGGATTCTGGCTTTTAATCCAGTCTGCTACCCGCTTCCGTTTTATGGGAGAGTTCATCCCGTTCACATTCACAGTTAAAATAACTATATCTGTATTCCCTGCCATCTTATTTACCCAGAGTTATGATTTTCTCTTCCCTTTCCCCTCTCTCCCTTCCCCCCTCCCCAGTACTTTGCTCTTGAAGACCACCTCCCACCAATAATCCTCCTCCCTTTAGAGTCCCTCCCTCCCCCATACATATGTTTTGCAAATAAAAAGTATTAATAAAAATTTAAAAAAGAGCCTGGACATCATCTTTCAAGACATTATTAAGGAAAACTGTTCTGATATTCTAGAAATAGAGGGTAAAATAGACATTGAAAGAATCTACTGATCACTTTCTGAATGAAATCCCAAAATAAAAACTCTCAGGAATATTATAGCCATTCCAGAACTCCCAGGTCAAGGAGACAATATTGTAAGCATACAGAAAGGAATTCAGTCTCAGTCAGGATAACACAAGATTTAGCAGATTCTACATTAAAGGACTGGAGGGGCTAGGAATATAATACTTTAGAGAGCAGTGGAGCTAGTATTACAACCAAAAATCATCTACCCAGCAAACTCAGCATAATACTTCAGAGGAAAAGGTGAAAATTCAATGAAATAGAGAATTTTCAAGCATTCATGATAAAAATACCAGAACTGAATAGAAAATGTGATTTTCAAATACAGGACTCAGGAGAAACATAAGGAGACAATCAGAAAAGTGGTATCATAAGGAACTTAATAAGGTTTGTCTGTTTATATTCCAACATGGAAGAATTATACTTGCAGCTCATTAGAACTTTCTCATTGTATCAGTTATAAGTATATATAGACAGAAGGCAGAAGTATAAGCTGAATATGAAGGGATAATAGCTTAAAAATGAAATTAAGGGATAAGAGAGGAATGTCCTAGGAGAAAGAGAAAGAGAGAAGTGGAATGGTATAAATTATCTGTCATAAAAAAGCAAAAAAAAAAGCTTTTATAGTGGAGGAGAAGAAGGATGGCCCAGAGTTTCAAAATAACATACATACTCAATATGGGCATAGAAATTTATTTTATCCTACAGTAAACTAGGCAGGGAATGGGATATGGGAAGGGCAGGTTATAAAAGAAAGGGCATATTGGGGGGAGGAAGTAGACAGTAGCAAAACATTTTTCAAAAAAATAATAGCTATTTATTTTTAAAAGTATATGCAAAAATAGTTTTCAACATTCACCATTGCAAAATCTTTTGTTCCAAATTTTTTCTCTCTTCCTTCCTTTCCTCCACCCTCTCCCCTAGACAACAAGCAATCTGATATATGTTAAAGATATGCAATTTTTCTATACATATTTCCACAGTTATAATGTTGCACAAGTTATATCAGATCCAAAAGGGGAAAAATTGAAAAAGAAAACAAAAAGCAAGCACACAACAAAAATACAATGTTGTAATCCACGCTCAGTCCCCACAGTTCTCTTTCTGGGTGCAGATGGCTCTCTTCATCATAAGACCACTGAAACTGGTCTGAATCATCTCATTGTTGAAAAGAGCCATGTATATCAGAATTGATCCTTATATAATCTTCTTGTTGCTGCATACAATGTTCTCTTGGTTCTACTCACTTAGCATCAACTCATGCAAGTCTCTCCAGAACCCTCTGAAAACATCCTGCTGATCATGTCTTACAGAACAATAAAATTCCATAACATTCACGTAGTATAACTGTGGGCATCCACTCAATTTCCAGTTCCTTACCACTACAAAAGGGGCTGCTAGAAACATTTTTGCACATGTGAGTCCTTTTCCTTTTTTTATGATCTTTTTGGAATACAAGCCCAGAAAAGACACTTCTGGATCAAAGGATATGCACAGTTTGATAGCCCTTTACTCTCCAGAATGGTTGGATCAGTTCACAACTCCACCAACAATGTATTAGTGTCCTGGTTTTCTTGCATTCCCTCCAACATTCATCATTATCTTTTCCTGTCCTCTTAGCCAATATGAGAGGTGTAAAATGGCACCTCAGAATTGTCTCAATTTGCATTTCTCTGATCAATAGTGATTTAGAGTCATATGCTAGAAATGGCTTTAATTTCTTCATCTGAATATTGTCTGTTCATATCCTTTGACCATTTATCAATTCTGGAATGGCTTGTATTCTTATAAATTTGAGTCAGTTCTCTCTATATTTTAGAAATGAGGCCTTTATCAGAATCCTTAGATGTAAATTTTTTTCCCAGTTTTCTACTTCCCTTCTCATCGTGTCTGCATTGATTTTTGTTTGTATGAAACCTTTTTAATTTAATATAATCAAAATTATCCATTTTGCATTTCATAATGTACTCTATAAATTTCTTTCTTCTCCACAGATCTGAGAGGTAGACTATCCTTTGTTCTTTTAATTTGTTTATAGCATCGCTTTTGATGTCTAAATCATCAACCTTATCTTAGTATAGGGTGATAAGTCATGCCTAATTTTTGCCATACTGTTTTCCAATTTTCCCAGCAATTTTTGTCAAATAATTCTTATCCTAAAAGCTGGGGTCTTTGGGTTTATCAAATATTAGTGTAGTATAGTCATAGAATATTTTGTCTTTGCAAAACACTTTTGAGGAGGGACAAGGTAAAAGGAGAAATAAGAGAATAAATGGGGAGAAATACAGTTAGCAACAGTAATTGCAAAAAGAATTTTGAAGCAAGCTTCTCTGATAAGGCCTCATTTCTCAAAGAAAAAAGAAACTGAGTAAAATTTATTAAAAATAATAAATAAGAGCCATGTCCTAACTGGTAAGTGATCAAAAGATATGAAGCCCAAAGGGCTATAAAATCATGCACATTCTTTGACCTAACAATACGAATCCAAAAAGAGATTTAAAAAAAGTAAAAAGACCTATCTGTACACAAATATTTATATCAGCTCATTCCTTAGGGCAAAAAACTAGAAACCGAGGAGATGCCTATCAATTGGAGTATAGCTGAATAAATTGTGACACATAATTATGAGAGAATATTATTGTTCTATAGGAAATGATGAGCAAGATGCTCTAAGAAAAACTGAGAAAGTCTTCCACCAATTCAAGCAAAGAGAAATGTATTGTGTACATAGTAGCAGCAATGTTGTAGGATGATAAGCTGTGAAAGATTTTGCTATTCTTAGCAATATAATGATCCATAACTGAAGACCTTATGCTGAAAAATCTTATCTATAGCCATAGAAAGAACTTATCTGAATACAGATAGAAGCATTCTCTCACCATGTCATACTCACATTCTCTCATTCTTTCTCTCTCTCTCTCTCTCATTATTTTTCAGGGTTTTTTAAAGGGTGGTTCTACATTTTCTTTTGCAACATGACTTATGGAAATATCTTGCATAACTTCACATGTGCTTTCTCAATGAAGCTGGGGGGAGATAAGGGAGAGAATCTGGAACTCAAATTTTTAAAAACAATGTAAAAATTGTTTTCAATGTAACTGGGGAAAATATTAAATAATTTTTTACATAAAAAAAACATATAAAGATGGGCTGATTAGGTTGCAAGGGTAGATAGCTGTAATGCTCCATTAATACTCTTGTGAGATTAGAAGAAAGCAAGGAAGGCCTCCAGCACTTTGAGTGAACTTCATGCAACAAATTTATAGGGGAGGACATATATAGGTGGACATTGCACAGGATAAGAAGACATGGATAGATTGTCATGTACATTACTAGTAGGACATCTCCAAATCCAAGAGATCATCATTTCATCTAAATATTGGGAAGTTCTAGACATATCTATTATAAGCACTGCATAATTGTGAACTTTGATTTTGTTTTCTTTGATAGTAACATATGATTTAGAAATATCTTCAATCTATAATAGAAAGTTTAAATTATTTTCTGAATAAAGTATGATTTATACGTGTTTCTAATAATAACTTCTGTCATTCACAACTTTACCTAAAAGACATACTAAACATTAGTTTACAAGCAGCCATTAGATTATTCACTTTATTTTCTTTAAGTGTAAACAATGTACATTATATAAAAGGATAAATCCTTAGTTTACCCTTCAAAAATCAGAATTACAATAGAAACATAAGCCACACAAATTAGGACATCTTAGTCAATAAGATTCTATCAAGGATCTATTATGTTCTAGCCCCTGTGCTGACCATTTAGGATAGTCCCTGCCTTTAAGGTACACACAATCTAATAGGGAAGAAAGCATGCAAAGAACTATATACATAAAGACATACATAGGATAAATTGGAAATAATCAACAAAGGAAAATAATTAGCAATAAAGAGGATCAGAAAAGGTAAAGAAAAGGTAAAAATGATTATAAAGGTAATAATGAAAATTATTCATTCATCAAAGAATAGGATGCAATTTAAAACAGTTTCAAGACAAAAATTGTTAACCATTAACAATAGGGAAAAGATTTTTTAAATTTTCCTTTAAAATAGAAATTTAAAATCCCCATTAATACAACTTACATGTGTTAGGTGTGACTACAAGAAGCAAAAATAATTCATTCTGAAATGACTATGTTCAAACTAGTATGTGAAATGTTAAGTTTTTTTTCTATTTAAAAGTATTCTGTCTTGCACACTGTTTGTTAGTCTCAAAAAGCTTTCTGTTATTCTGATATGTTACAATGAAGTGTAGTTCCCATCTTGTTTGCCACATTTAGTACCACTCACCAATTTAATCTTTTAGTGCTTTCATTAAGTAGAAAATTCTGTAGTTTCATCTGACTTATTTACTACCTTTTTATATGTGGAACAATTTTTATTTGGAAGGAGTATTAGGATATATCTCCCTTCATGTTACATACAGTTAAGGAAACATATTCGGAAAGAAAAGAACCAAGTGGCAGGGGTGGGATTTGAACCAAGATATTCTGACTACATGGCACAGTCAATATCAGGAAGACTCGTCTTCATGAGTTTAAATCTGACCTTGGACACTTATTTGCTATGTAGTCCTGGACAAGTTACTTAACTCATTTGCCTTTGTTTCTTTACCTGTAACATGAGCTAGAGAACAAAACTGGCAAACTAATATCTTTGTTAATAAAACTTCAAATGGGGTCACATAAAGTTGAACAAAACTGAACAACAAAATAATAACTACAAATCCGGCATCCTTTCCATTGTAAATCTATTGTAATAATGTAAATCCATTGTAATAATCCAAGCCACATCAAGCATAGCGAAAAGAATGCTGGAATTGTAATGTATAAGATCTTCAGGCAATAGCTGCCTCAGATACTCACTGGATGTATGATTTTTGTCCAGTCATTTAACCTTAGTAACTTCTTAGGATTTATCTAGTAAGCTGTAGATGCAGAAGCTCCTAACAGGAAACCACAAAATCTTCCAGTATTTGTATGTGGTTTACTGAGATTCAGAAAATTAAAAGTATAGTATTGCCAACAGGCAATTGCAACTTCACAAAATTTATGTGAAAATTAGGTTTATTATAAGAGAAATGAACATGCATGTAGAAACCAAAGAGTTCTTTGTCCATAGAGAAATTTACATTTTTTTATAACTGCAGGACAAACAGAGGAAGAGATAGCAGAATTTCCATGAAAAGGGTATGTTATAGAAAGGGAAAAGGTGCAGTAAAGGCAGGAAAAGGGCAAAACCCTTCCTGAAGAAAAGGATCAATGTGTTGGCAAAAGCCACATTCTTTTTCCTTGGGAATTATTACACTATAAAAATAGGATGGGATCTGCTTATCTAGCACTTGTCTTGACTCCCAAAGACACCCAGTGAGTCCAGTTTAGGATACAAGCAAAACATTATGTCATCTGGGAGAGAGGGCAGTTCCTCCTTGATGCAATCAGGGTCTCCTGCATACTCTGGTCCAGTGTTCATGAAAAATATGACAACTCAAAAAGACATTCAGGGAACCCCTTAACAGTATTCCATAAATCTAAAAATTGTTGGTTAGATTCTAATTTTAGAATTGTAGAATTGATGGATAAAACAATGTAGTAAGTCAGAGGATCAATTTAATTTCCAGAAACTGATTCACACAGAGTGTTGCAAATAATTCCTTTCAGACACGGGAAAAACAGAAAGGACAACTGAATAGAGAACACTAATATAATTTTCCATACTTACTTTTTTAAACACAATCATTATTATTATTTTCTAGTATGTGACATGAAATTAGGCCAAGTATTTAATTTTAATAAAAATATTATGGAAAGACACCCACAGTATTTTCTTTTAAAAATTATATCTGAGTACCATGATATAGTAGAGAGAAGGCTGACTTTAAAATCAGGAAGACCTGGAACCCCAGAAGGAGAGATTTATTCACTTCTTACTATGTGCCATGCATTGGGTTAACTAAATGGTGGGAATATAAGAGAGTACCTGTGAGAAAATAAATGAGGTAGCTGAAAAACACAAATAGAGAAATAGCTCTTTGAGGAAAGTCCAGTGAAAAGCTGACTTCACAAAAAATAGCATTTGTCTGAGCAGTCTGATTTCCTGCCAGCATCACCCAATCAACACACCTTCAGGGGCTCTGGGAGGATGAAAAGCAAAGCCACTGTTGAAGGATAGCCACCTTGGAGGTGATTTTGGGAAATTGCATTTCACAGTGTTGCCAGGTACAGGTAATTAATAAGTGTAAACAGGGCTAGCAACAACCAAAGGTAGAGGGTTTCTCTCTCAGAAAATGGAGAACAAGGGAAAACTAATTAAAGAAGAAACTCTATATGAAAAATTCTAGTGCAATCGTTAGGTCGAAAAATAAGAAGTTTTGGGGAAAAATGAAAAATTTAAGGGAGATGTAACAGTGTAATAGAGGGCATTAAGATAAGAGAAGCTTGGTGTAAAATCTGCCATTTACCAGATGGGTGACTTTGGGTAATTCATTGAAACTCTCTGAGCCTTAATCCCTCACCTGCAAAGTACAAATATTATTATATTCTTCTCAGGGATGTCGAGGATTACAGATTTAGAGCTGGAGAGTGCTTGTTAGAGACTATCTAGTCCAATGCCTTTTCCTGGGACAAGACCTTTCTCCTCTCCCAATTCCATTTTGCAGACAAAGATCTGAGACCCAAAAAAAAAAGGCAAAGTGACCAGGGTTTCACAGGTAATAAGCAACATACTCAGGATTCATACATAGATTTCTGATTCACAAACTAGTATTCTTTCTACTGTAAAGTGCCATAAGGATTCTATGAAAAATATAATGAGTTCTTTGCAAAACATTATAGACATTTTATATGCTTTATATTACATATAAATTATATTTTACATGTATTTTATATTATATAAATTATATATTTATATATACATTATATATGCCTAGGGAAAAGTCAAGAGAAGGTGCAGATAGAGGAGTAGAGTTCAGTAATGAAGAATGGATTATGATAAAAGCTCCTGAAATGTAAGCAAGAAAGCTGGTACTCAATATAAGCAAAAGTGGAGGCACTTATATTGTGCTTTAAGGTTTACAAAATCCTATATTCATCCAAACTTTATGAGATACACAAGAACCAATGCAGGCTAGTGGTGACTGATTGGCAAGAGATGGAAATGTTCAAAATTTTTGGAGTTTTTGGCCCAGGAAATTCTGAGGATGGTAGTACTGAAGCACAGAGGTTTGGGATAGTGAGGAACGTGATTATCATTACTATTTTTTTTGACTTGTTGAATTTGATGCCATGAACAGTAGGGCAAACAGGTGAAGGCCAGATGTATAGAGGAAGTTTGGATTCGGAGGTAGAAGACCTGGGTTCACACACTACCTATGTTACTTGGTGACTTTTTAATCTTGGGTCCTAAGTTTCCTTAATAGCAAAATGAGCAAGTAGGCTCTATGATCTTTCTCTAAAATCCCTACCATCTTTAGATTTATGATCCAATAATCCAATTAATCAACCAACCAACAAGTATTGACTGACTGATTAATCCAAAAAGTGAAAAATGTGGACAGAAAGCTATTTAGATAGACAGATAGACATAAACAGTAGAAATAGATACATGGAGATAGACACAGAATAGACAGCTAACTAGAAGAGCATTTATTAAGCATTTACTATCTGTCAAGCACTATGTTGAATAATGGAGATATAAATACAAACAAGATAACTTTTATCCTCAAGGAGCTTACATTCTAATAAAAGTAAACAAAAGAAATGTGGAAAGGGAGAAAGAAGGGTATAATAACTGCAATCATAAAAGAACAGATAACTGATGAGAAGAATTTAGAAATAACAGAGATAGCTCAAGTCATCATCTTGTAAGATGTAAGGAGGTAGCGGGAAGAAGGAAAAGTGGTAGCATATTAAGAAGTGATCAGAGGGAGAAGAAAAACTATAATGCAATTGAACAATGCCAGGGAAGTCGATAGAGGAAATCATAGAGAACAAGGAGTTATGGTATAAGAAAGTGATGGAATATTATTGTTCTATATGATGACCAAGCTGACTTTAGAAAGACCTGGAATGATCTGCCCAAACTGATGATGAGCAAAACAAACAAAACCTGGAATACACTGTACCCAGTAAAAGCAAGATTGTGGAATGATCAACTATGAAAGACTTGGTTCTTCTCAGAGGTTCAGTGATTCAAGGCAATTCCAATAAACTTTGGATGGAAAATATCATCTGCATCCAGAGAGACCCTGAATGTAAATCAGCACATCCTATTTTCCTTTTTCTTCAGTTGTTGTTTCTCTTGTGGTTTTTCCCTTGTTCTGATTTTTCTCTCCCAACATGATTCATATTTAATGTGCTTAAAAAAGTCCATGTATAATCAGAAAAAAAAACATGAAAAAAAAGAACAAGGACATGGATCAGAAGCTTCTCTATTTGGAAGAGTCCAAAGAAATCTAAACCAACATAAATAGAACTTCCCCCTGTACCATCGACAACAGTGATAGGGTTCTTATTATGACTTTTAATTTGTCCACTGCACTTTTGGGACAATATTAGGAATTTTGATCTGTCAAGGTGAAATCTACCTCTTTCAGTTCTGCTCATAGCTTCTAGCTTTGGCTTCTGGAACCAAGAAAAACACATTAGTTACCTTGTCCATGAGACAATCCTGTAAATACTTGAAAAGAACTATTATAATCTAAAATTGCCTGTTTTTGTCACTGCACCTGGCATTATGCTTTGCATAAATGATTGTTTCTAGATTGCTAAATTAACTTTTAGAATTGCTAGTTGACTATGTTGATTCATATTACCATCGTAGTCAACTAATATTCCATTTTTCAACATGAAGAATTGCACAGTCAAGATTCCCATATCTGTATAATGAATTTTTATATCCCACGTAAAACTTTACATTTATTCTATCAATTTTGTAGTCCACATGTGTCAATCTTGCCCACAAAGATATCAAATCATTGTCAAATGCCTTGCTAAAATATAGTTATACCAAGCCTTTAACATCTCCCTTTACAATCTGGCTCCAACCAACCTTGCTTTTAATTATCTCCCTTTACAAATTCTTTAGTCCAGCTACACTAGCCACCTTGATGTTCCTCACACACATTACATCCCTATACCTTTACACAGACTATTTTCCTCATGCCTAGAATGCAGTTTCACCTCACCTTCCCAACTCAGAATCTATAAATTCTTTTAAAATTCATCTAAACTGTCATATCCCACATGAAGGCTTTCCAGACACCCTCCCCTCCCCAGCAGTATTACCTCATAATTATTTCATATATACTTATATATGTATATGTTGGGTTACCTAATAGAATGTAAGCTTCTTTACCCTTATCTTTACGAGAAAGATAGCTTCATTTTTGTCTCTGTATTGCAAGAAGCAGGCATAGTAGGTGCTTTAAAAATGCTTTTTGCTTCCTTAATTATTGACATATTGATAATCAATTCCTTAAGTGCACAAAACCATACCTTTACATATTATATACCAATATTCCTTAGACTATTTCCAGACTTGTAAATCAAGGTCACTCACTACAGTCTGAAAAATAATATACCTTAACTGTCATTTTGAAAACCCCCTGCTTTCCACCTTCCTTTCATGTGTTAGAAACTCCTCAAGGGCAAGAACAATTTATTTTGGCTTATATTTGTACTTCCAGTGTTCAGTACAGTGCCTGGCCTAACTTAATAGAAGCTTTATCTATCCATTTATCTATCTAGACCATGGAGAGAAAGAAGTTCAATCATATTTGGTAACCATCTTTGGTTCATCTTGATTTGATTCTTAACACCTTGCCTCTTCTGTTCTCTGCAGAGAACACAAGTGACAGAAATGCTGAATAGGATGGGACAGAGGGAGCAAAGATCATGAAGAAAGTCAAAAAATAGATTCAAAAGGAGGAAATCCAATGGAGAGATGAAATTTAGTAGTTTGGGCTAAGAGTCCTGCTACCAGTAGGGAACTGTTATATCTGCTAAGTATGGAACTTGTGGCAGCTAAGTGGTCCAGTGGAAGTCAGGAAGACTTTTCTCACTGAGATCAAATCCAGACTCAGACATTTATGTGAGCCTGGACAAATCTCTTAACACTATTTGTCTCAGTGTCCTCATCTGTCAAGTGAGTTGGAGATGGAAACTGCAAATCTCCAGCATCTTGGCCAAGAAAACCCCAAATGGGATCATGAAAATCAGAAACATTTGAAAAACAAATGAACAACAAAAAATGTGGAACACTGCATATAAGATTAGAATTGATTGACACTGGTGAATTGGACCACCAGGTGATAGATTGAGTTAGAAGGGGCTCTAGAAGCCATAGAATCCAGCCACTTCAATTAACAGATGAAGAAATCAGGGCCCAGAAAGATGAAATTATTTGCCAGAGTCATGTAGTAAGTGTCTGAGGTAGAATTCACACCCAGCTCCTCTTTTTCTAAGTCCAATGATCTATTTACTCTTCCATGTGGTATCTAATTTTACTAAACATTTTTTCCTCTTTGTAAAAAAAAAAACAAAAAAAAAAAACAAAAAACTTCCTTATATTCTATAATTCTTTGGGAATGCTATTTTGGGAAAAAAAGGTGATATAAAAACAAAAATTGGCAATAAAAACTTTTCAAAAAGAAATTTGATCCATTATAGGAGAGTAAGTCAAGGCATTCCTTCATTCCCCATGTCAACCAGAAACCTGTAAAAATTAGAAGAGGGAAAAAAAAAGCAAAATGTGCAGAAACCGTAACCTTTCAGAAGCACAACTGTTTGAAGAGTCTCCATCAGCTTTCTCAAATACTCTAAAACAATAAGCAGCATGACATTTTTCAAACAAATATTTTAAAACTTGGGTCCATATGTGTGCTGAAAATTAACATCGTCTGTTCTACAAGCACAGCCCTGGTTCATTTCCACTATCACACAACAGACTGTATTTGCTTATTTCATTAAATCCCCCAAAGGTTACAGCCTGCTGAAATATTAAAAATTCCACACCTCCACCACTGGGAACTATGCATGAGGCCACACAAAATGAGAAATGTGAAGCAGGATCTTCTAGTACTCCAGTTCAATTCAATATACTCAACTAAAGTAAAGGGAGCAGCCACCAAAGACATTGCACTAGACATTATGAGGGAGGTGGCTATTGGGATGATCAAAAACCTTATAATCTAGTGGAAAGAAAGGGATAGAGAGGAAAAGTGTCTCCCTCAAAAATTCAAAACAAAACAAAACAGAAACACAGAAAAGTAATGACAGAGATGAAGTACAAAAAAAAAAAAAAACAAACAAATTTCTATAGAAGTCGAAGACAGGAGAAATGTTACAAGATTGTTAATGGAAAAAAAAAAAGTTAATCCCATCCAGGATTACAAGGACCCCTTAAATTGAGTTGAAGGAATATTCAAGCATAGAAAGTTAAACTACAGACTTGATGCTATTTTTCTGGAAAAGACAAGCTTTGAGATAAAAAACGGAGAATTTAATAGCACTTTTCACATGCAGGAGACACCAAAAGATGATAAATAACTGATCTACTTTTCCAATGAAAACAAACTATAGAATGGAGTTAAATCCTACCCAAAAATATTTCCCAGTTGTAATGACCATACATGAAAATAATATAAGCCAGCTTTATGATATGGTAGTTAATGTGATCTTGGGGCTAAGTTGAGGATTGCTTCCAGAAATAAGGATGAAATATTCCAACTGTACTGTTTGCCCTGGCCCTATCCAGATCATATCTCAATTCTCATGTCAGTTCTGGGTACAATAAATTAGAAAGGACAATGATGATCTAGGGAATAACTGGATGAAGCAATCAGAGTAGGTAAGGATCTTATATTCATACCCTAGGAGGACTATTCAATCCTGGAGATATTTAGCCTGGAGAAAAGAAGACTCAAGAGGGGCATGAAGGGTAACTTTAAATGATTAGAAGGCTGTCATACTGAAGAGGTATTAAAGTCCTTCTGTCAGGAACCAAAGGGCAGAACTAGAAGCTATAATAGAGTTCTAAAGAAGCTTCATTTGATGGATAAGGGGGAGTTCATAATTGTTTTTCAGTCATTTTTTCAATCGTATCCAGCTCTTCATGATCCTGTTTGGGTTTTTCTTGGCAAAGATATTGAAATGGTTTGCCATTCCTTTCTCTAGCTCATTTTATAAATGAGTAACTGATGCAAACAAGGTTGAGTAGCTTGTCCAAGATCACACAATTTGTAAGTGTCTAAGACTAAATTGAACTCAGGAAGACCCATCTTTGTGACTCCAGGCCCAGCATTCTATAGCATCATATAATTGCTTCTTCATGGTTAGATATAAGCAAAAATGTAATGGGCTGCCTAAAAAAGAGGCAAGTTTTCCCCTTACTGGAGGTCTCCAAATAAAAACTGTATAATTCAAATCAAGTCATCAAGCATTTATCAAACATCTACTGTGTAACAGGTATAGGACTAAATTATTGAGTATATTAAAGTGAAAATTTTCAGTGGGGAAGGTGTTATTCTAGATTCCTTCAGAAGTCTCTTCTAACTTTGAAAGACTAATTCTTAGAGTTTTTAGATTACATATTGGAAAAATAACAATACTCAGAAACTTGATTTTCTCATTTGTGAAGTGAGGGTTGTGAATTGTGAGTTTTATCAATCAATAAGTATTTATTAAGGACCTACTATGTGTAGTAGTGCTCTGATCCTACCTTTACATAAGTTGTCTCAACATACTTAGAATGTGCTCCATTACACAGCTCTAGATTTCAGAATCCAGAGCAGGCTTTAAAGCTCAGCTCAGGTGCACTTATCAGTGCTCTTTCTCTCATAATTATCTCCTACTTCCTTGTCTATTTTATATAATTATTTCATCCAGTAGAATGCAGAGTACAGAAGCAATTTTCATTTCACCTTTACTTTCTCATAGACCACAAAAGTGTCTTGTACAGAGCAGGTTTCCAACCTTGATGCCAAGCATTGAAATTAAGTGCCACCTTTTTATATGAAGCTATTCCTGAATCCCCAACAGCTAATGGTTCTCCTGTACCTTCCTCCTGTTAAAGTCATTTTTATCTGTTTTGTATATAATAGGTATATAAACATGTTGTGTCCTCTAATAGAATGGAATGGTAATTTGAAGGTAATTTTTTTCAGTTTTCTTTTTTGTACTCCAATACCTGGAATGTAGTAGGCACTTAAAAATTCCTCTTGAAAGACTGATGTTGTAGAGACTTGGATTAGACTGAATACAGGGAATCAAGGAATAGACAAGAATTAAGAATGACTCTTAAGATCAGGACCCTAAGTAATGATTGGAAGAATTACACAAAATTAGGAAATTTTGGAAGTCATTGGGTTTAGGGAAGAAGATAAATTCTCTCTTGGATGTTTTTATGTTGAATGTGACATGCTCAGGTAAGATACACTATCCCTTTAAAATAAATGGAACTATTTAATAATGGAGGAGACGGGAAAAAAAGAGATTTATATTGATTGTCAAAAGATGTAAGATATTGCCATTGTTCTGGATGAACATTTTGATGCACAATAGGAGTAGAAAACACACAAAAAAACCACTTAAGCAGTCTTGAGTAGTACAGATGTTTCTGAATGAACTAATAATGTCATGACCTCCTATCCAGAGCTGTGAGTTATATATAAGCACATGTGTTTTCCTCTCTCATATGTTTCCCTGCCAGATTTTTAGAAGTGTGTCCCCATTCTCTAATAAAGATACTTAATGAATTGAGAGGAGAGTGTGACATGGATTTAATATGTACATTTAATATGTGTAATATATTTTCATATTTATGCATTTGCTTTATCATTCTAGTATTTGTAATTTATATTGTTTTGTTGTTAAGCAAATGGATAGGTATAAGACCCAAAAGTATTGCTGTGCAGGCTTGGTTCTAAAAATGTCTTACAGTATGCAGAAAGGTTGACTTGTGTTTATATAGAAAACCCATTACATAGGTGCTTAAAAGCCAGACTGTTGACTGCCTTTTACTGAAAGTACAAAGGGACTACCTTTAGGATACTGAGAGAGTTTGATTATACTCATGAGGTGGTAGTTTATATTTTGGAAATTAGTCACAGTTTTGGGAATTGTGGAT
>JAJPUD010004091.1:0-59363 GCA_023553655.1 Myrmecobius fasciatus
CTTCCCTGGAAGATAATGCTCATTCTAGCTGGGTAACTTATTCTTGGCTGTAATCCAAGTTCCTTTGCCCTTCGGAATATCTGATTCCAGGCCCTTCGATCCTTCAAAGTAGAAGCTGCTAGGTCCTGTGTGATCCTAATTGTAGCTCCCCGATATTTAAATTGTTTCTTTCTGGCTTCTTGTAATATCTTTTCCTTGGTATGATAGTTCTGGAATTTAGCCACGATATTTCTGGGGGACTTAATTTTTGGGTTTCTTTCAGGAGGTGATCGGTGGATTGTTTCAAGGAGTATTTTGCCTTCTGTGTGTAAAATATCAGGGCAGTTTTCTTTTATGATTTCCTGGAATATAGTGTCCAGGTTCTTTTTTTCATCATGGCTTTCAGGAAGCCCTATAGTCCTTAGATTGTCTCTCCTAGATCTATTTTCCAGGTCAGTTGTTTTTCCTAGGAGATATTTCATGTTTTTCTCTATCTTTTCATTTTTTTGTTTTTGTTCAACTGATTCTTGAAGTCTTGATGAGTCATTAATTTCCAATTGTTCGATTCTAATTTTTAATGTCTTATTTTATTCAGTTACTGTTTTTAGTTCCTTTTGCAATTGACCAATTACATTTTTTTGTTCATTGCATTCTTTTTCCATTTTTTCTATTTTATTTTGCAGTGATCTCATTTCGTTTCCCCATGTTTCTTCTAACTCTCTTTTAAGATTTTTTATGCAATCTTCAAAGAAAGCCTTGTGACATGGAGACCAATTTATGTCTCTCTTTGGGGCTTTTTCTGGAGTTGCTTTACCTTTAGGGGCCTCAGGATTTGAGGTCTGTTCTTCCCTCTCTCCATAAAAGTTGTCTATGGTGAGAGCTCTTTTTGGTTTTTTATTCATTTTTTTTTTAAAAGGTGTGAGGTCTGTTTAGGGCAAAGGTGGGACAGCTGCTTTAATTTGCCCTGGGGCAGTTCTGCTGATTGAGTTATTTCAGGAACTGGGCAGTTCTGCTGATTGAATTATGTCAGGGGCTGGGCAGCTCCACTGATTGAATTATTTCTGGTGCTTATCAGACCTGTTGTTTGATTGATTGCTTTAAGGTGCTGTGTAATGGCAGCTAGTTAGGATGCTCATCAGGGGTTCAGTGGTTCACAATCTATCCCCCTCAAAAGGTAGACCCTCCAAACCACCTGCCCTCAATCAGGACAAATTGTTCCAAGAGGCTCGCAGAAGACTCCCAGGTGTGTGAAAAGCACAACGCTCCCACTCCTGTTCTGACTCCTGTTCCAGCTCCCTACTCCAGCTCCCTGCCCCGGTCTCCCTGTGCTGCAGTCTGCGTTCAGTAGGCCACCCCCTGCCCCATTAAAACAGACCTGTTTTGAGGTTCTTCCAGAGTATCTTCTTCTAGAATCGTGTTGTTCTCCGGGTATTGTGGATTTTTTTGCTTCAGAATCAGTCTAGAGGCTTCATATTTTGTTGGTTTGAGGGAAGGTTAGAGGAGGTTACAGAGAATCCTTTCTGATCTCCACCACCATGGCTCCACCCCCCCCTATATTCACTAAATATTAAAGCCAGAGAGATCAACAATAGATCTTATATTTGTACCTCATAGATTTCCAGGTTGATTGCTGCCATCAAGACACTATTTCTATTGCTCCCCACTTTTTGTTATGCTCTCATCATCTCAGTGTTCTGGGAATCCCAGTGAGAAGACTAAAGCAGTGTTCTTTCTTTGTCCTAGTTAGGGTCTTACTGATACCCAGATCTCATTCTAGCACCCAGAAAAAAGGCCAGAAGAAAGTTAAAATGAAATGCCTTTCAATAGCATTTAGGGGACAACTCTTCTATTTATTTCTCTCTGATTGTGGTAGTCAGGACATTACCCTCAGTATTACAGCTGAGTCTAGAGCAGGAGTGCCATAGTTTTTAACCTTTTTTTAAATTTTTTTTGTAGTGGACTCATTTAGCATTCTGATGAAGGTTTTGGACACTTTATCAGAATGTTTTTGAGTATATAAAATAAAATACATAGGATATTATCAACCAATTATGTAAAAATAGTTTACTTACCTATTAATCCATTATCTACTCAAATTCACAGAGCCCAAAAACCTCTGATATGGAGGATGTTATTTCTTATAAATAAGTCAAGAGTAATTTGTGTGGTATCATATGCTATTTCATGATCACAATATTTGTTATTATTCCTCAAAAACCTCAATTTGGATACTCATACTACATAATTTATATTGTTAAGAAAAGTTCAGTTCCTTTATAAAGGGGATAAACCAGTTTCACTACTGGATAAATAGATCATTATGCAGTATTTCTGGAAATGGTCCCTTTGGGGATAAAACAGGCACCAAATGAGGTTAGGTTTTTACAAATGTATGCCACTTCATAATACATATAGTATTTTAGGAAAACATATGCCCATATAGGCCATTCTGTTTGCCTTTATGTGTCTAGTCCCAAGAAGCTTCACTCTTCTGACATACAGATTTTGCCATTTGTTTGTCAAAAATTGGGGTGGAGGTGAAAGTTTGTTTTGGGGTTTTTTTTTTTGCCAGTTTATGTGATGCCATAAAGCAGCATTTTTCATTTTTCAACACTTATTAGCTCAGCTCCCCAGCTGTGTAGCACCACACCCTGGTGTGAAATTGAGAGGGATAACTCTGACAAGTTTATATTGGCCTAAATTTATAGCCTTTCGTTTGTGAGGAAGGGAAAAAAAAGATTTTTTTTTTAATGGACTTAATGCAATCTTGCAAGTTTTGAATTCAATCCACAGTACTTTGGCACTTGGGGGTGGGGAACAGTTTATACCCTGATAATCAATACATAATATTTGTCTTTTCTAAAGGAACACTGATTGTTGGCTTTATGTAGGCGTAGTAAACTGGAAAGTTGAACAATCATCCAGATAATCCAATCAATTCAAGTTCAGCAAATACTTATAAAAAAAAACTATTACATGTTGAAGTTTTTTCCTTCTGTTGATTATCTTCAAATTTATATATATGTGTATATGATGTCATATACACACATATACATATGTATCTTATTTGGTAAATAAATACATACAAAGTATATACAAAGTAAATTAAAAAACAGTTTGTGGGCACTTAGAAAAGTTTCAGTGGGGGCTGAAATTCTTGCAGCTGAAAAGGAGTTAGTGATTACAAGAGGCTGAGATGAAGAAAAAGAGAGAAATAGAGTGAAAGAGAAAGAAAGAGACAGAGAGAACACATATTCTAGGCTTGAAAAAGGTAAGGAGGTAGTTAATCAACCAACCAGTGAATCAACAAGCTATGCCCTATATACAATGGAAGGAATGCTGGAGCTGAAGTCTGTGGATCTGAATTCATACCTAGCTTTTGCCATTTTACACTTGAATCACAGTCATTTAACCTCTTTGCTCCTTAATTTTCTCATCTGTAAAGGGAAAGGGTTGAATTAGATGTCTTGGGAAGTTATTTCTAATTCTACCTCCATGATCTTATTAAATGGATGCTATATGCCAGGCACCGTACCAAATTAGGGAATACAAACAGAAAAAATGATGGGTTTTGTGCTTTGCATTTACCCAGTGGGATATAACAGATTTAGAGATGGAAAGGACCTTAGATACCCTTTAGAGAGACTCCTGATGCCCACAGAAAGGCATAGATAAAGAAGGAGAAAAAATTTATGGCATGAAATGCAGAGATACAAGATGGAATAGAATGTGTGGAGAACAAGTTAGCCAGTCTGGCTAGAGTATAAAGTTCCTGCAGGGGAATTACTTGTAGACATCCTGAAAGTACAGGCTGCAAAGAAGGACTTAATCATCAAACAAGGCAGTTTGTATTTTATCCTAAAAGCAGTGGGGAATAACTGATATGCTCAGATTTGTACTTTAGGAATGATTATCAATTTGGCAACTATGTGGGGAAAACTGTATGCAAAGAAACCAATGAGGAGGTATAAGAGAGAGATGATGACTTGAAATTCAGCAACTATAACATATTTAGAGAGAAGATCAATGGGAGAGATATCAAGGAAATAGAGTCAAGAAAATTTGGTGACTAACTGGTTAAGAATAGTAATAATGTAGTGTTTTGCAACTCCATTGATATAGAAATAAGCCTGGAAAATTAAAACCAAGACAACACTTCATGCTAAGTAGTAGAAGTCTTAACATAGGTGCCCAAAATACTACATCAAGTTGATTTGCTTTTGTCTGGGTAAATAGACATGAAAAGATGAGTTTTCTCTTGACTGAAAACCAATTGGTTTATACTTATTAAATAACCAGTAGAACAAGAGTTAAAACAATTACCAATGTATGTTGAGGCATGTTAAAATGAAATGATTTGCAAGTTTTAAGATAAATATAATTCTTGGCTTCTCTTCCCCTACCCATCACTCTTATACATAATCTAATATGTAACAAGCAAGTGAGGGAAACTTACAAAGCATTTTAAGACTTATCCTGAGTGAGATTGTCCAAGTGCATACTGTATTAGCACAAATGAACTCAAATAAACCTCCTTTTATTTATTTTGTGTGAAAGACTTAGATGCTAGCCCAAAACAAGTTCTTTGTCTTATACTGAGCAATATCTGGATTCATGGTGCATGATAGAGAAAAGGAACATCCTTTGAAAATGTGAATCATAATCAGGGCTTGTAAAATATGCCTAGACTTCCTCTGCCATTAAAGAAAAAAATTGCAAGTCAAAACTTGAATATAACCAAAGCTGGCACTGATAGTGAATAAGTTCCATCCAGTGCTGACAAGGTAAACTGGAGATGACTTTAAATATACAATTATATGTTCCACAATAATCCTAGAAACCCCAAGTTAGTCCCTCTTAGGTGGCTTTCTTTTAAATCCCAAAGCTGTCTTATTCCAAGCTGAACTTTCCCCCACAAAGACAGTATAATGGGCCCCTGAGCAGCAATTTTAAAATAAGCAATATAAAGTTTTACTTTTGCAAGAAAGACCTAAAGCCTGCCAGGGGAAGAAAGCTATCCTCAAGGCATAAATAAGATTTCTTGAGAAGACTATTAATTCCTACAAGATAAATTGAGCAAAGCTCCAGTAACCAAAGCAAAGTTGTGACATGCCAGGAAAAAGATCATGCTTCTATATTATCATGTATAGTCATGTGATGGATACAACAAACATCTATTAGAATGGCAAAAAAACCAAAATGAAAATAAAAAGGCGGTTGTTGTAGAACAATAATTCATCATAACCACACATGAAAATGAAGATGTGACTTTCAAATAACAAGACTGATGATCCAATAAATAAAGCACCCTATGGGTAAAAAGCATTTATGTGCATCATCTTCTCCCATCTTCATAATCACCCTTTCAGATTTTTAGTGCAAGTATTATCATCCCAGTTTTATAAGAGTGAAAACCAATGCTTAGATATTTGATCAAAGTCATTCAGCTTATAAGAGAGATCTGGCACTAGAACTTGGTTCTTCATGTTTATTGTCAATGTATGTCTTTGTTGCACTCTCACATGCACATGCACACACACACACACACACATATAAAAGTGAGCTGGTAAATGTATAAGAACTGGCTCTCTGAAAAAAAAAAAGTGTACTCACACTATTCTTTCAAGTTTGGCCTTCATTAGTAACATTTTCTCCATTAGTTTCTTAAGCCGAGAAACAATCAATCAAAACCATGTTTTGTAGTCTTTGCCAATTTTTAGGAGTGTAAATGATAATATTAAAAATTGAATAATCAGCTCTTATAAATCCCTGGAATATGTATCTATGTGTATTTTATATTTATGTATATATGCGCATGCATAAATGCATATATATTCTTCAAAATATGAAGAAAAACACAAACTTGTCTTGCTAGCCAAATTTTAAATGTAAATTACACAAATAGTATCTTCTGATACAAATGATGTTGCTACCATATCATTTAGTATTCTGAAGCACTCATTTCAGAGTATTTGCTGATTGGAACAAATAAACATAATAGTCTGGCTTAACAAGAGATAAGATACATCAAATTAAAGAATAATACAAAACAATACAAATAAATATTGAAATGCCTAGTACTGACTCTAAATGCAACACAAATCTAGAGAAGGGAGAGATCAAAAGGGGTTTTTCTGGAAGAAAAGTGATCTTACCTAAACTCAGTAGAATTCTAACAACTTAAGGACTGATACTGTTTTATAGTTGTTGTTGTTGTTGCTGTTGTACTGTTGTTGTTATTTGTGTTTGGTCTTTGTATAACCAGGGCCTACCTTAAAGCTTTGCACAGTAGAAGTCATTGAGTTTTGATGTGACATTTGTCTGCAGAATTTAATTAACTAAAATTTTTAAAAGGCAACTGGTTGTATAGGTAGATAAAGATACAGAGAGAATATAACATGAGCAAAGTAATAGAAATGTGAATTAAAATGAGATGTATAGGCAAAAGTGAGGAGATTGGCCTGATGGAGCAATGAGTTCCTCTTGAAAAATATCAGGAAAGAAAGTTAGATATATATGGTTTATTGGGAACCTTGATCCTGGGTCAAAGAGTTTATAGTCATTGAAGTAGACAATAAGGAGTCATCGAAAAATGAGGGAATTTTAGGTGATTTGTAGATTATATTGAAAAGGGGAAAACCTAGAATATGTGAAACCAACACAAATAATATTTTTGACATAATCCAGGCATGAAATGATGACTACCTGGTCACAAAAGGATAAATCTAAGATAGATAGATAGATTATTAAGTGCTTACTGTTTGCCAAGGTGTCATATATTAAATGTTGAGGATATAAATGTAAGCAAGTAAGACAGTCTCTGTTCTCATGGAGTTTATATTTTAATGGGGGAAAACTGCACATAAAGAATTTTGGAAAAGGATGGAAAGGAGGGTTGGGAGGAAGATGCCCATTATAAAAAGAGATGGAGAGGAGACCAAAGAGGATTGTCATGGAAACTTGGACCCCAATAAAAGAAGATTAAAAACTTACTTATGAGAGCCAAAGGACCCAGGAATAGGATCCAACTTTCCAGTGGGGTGGAAATGTTAGAGAGAATTTCTATAATAAAAAAGACTGAGAAAGTCTTCTAAATCTAAGAAAAATCTTCAAAAGAATAATGGATAGGACTTTTGGATAGATTTGATATAAGATACCAAGGCCTATCAATTTCATCTTTGAAATATTTCTCAAATGTATCTATCCCCTTTTCTCCTCTGACACTACTACCACTTTGATGCAAATCTTCAATCACTTTATAGATTACTGCAATGGTCTGATGGTGGGTTTCTCATGTATACACTCTTGTATATAGATTCCTATAGAGAGTGTGGGATCCTTCAAAACATGCCTTTATCCAAAATCCCATTATTAGAATTTATTACTTCTTCCTGTTAGTATTCTGATGGACTGCTTTCTTATTACTGTATGATTTTATCTGTTATATATAGTATATGATAGGTAATTACTCTCCAAAATAAGAGTTTCCCATATCAATGAAATCATAGATCTTTCTCAAATTTATATAAATCTACCTACACATAAACATATATACATGTATATATCCTTTTACTATGTGTATGTTTATATATGTATATATAAATGCAAGTGTGTATACAATTTGTGTCATCTTCACCAACTCATCATCATCATCATCATCATTATCAACATCATCATCATCAACACCTTCAGTTATCAGCCTTGATGCTTCGTATTTGAAATTATTATATTTCTTGCCTTTCCATTAGACTGACCTGGCTTCCTAAAGATGTACTGACAACTGGATCCCAACCTTTTCCCTTACAAATGAGATTCTCCTGGGGCTACCAGTTCCTTACTATCTCATGCACTGAATTCTGAAACCTTTTTTTTGTTTGTTTGTTTATTTTAATACACATTGTTTTTGTTGGGAGAGAAAAATCAGAGCAAAGGGGGAAAACCATGGAAGAGATTAAAAAAAAAAAAAGAAATGAACATAGGATGTGTTGATTTATATTCAGTCTCTTTAGTTCTTTTTCTGGATGCAAATGGCAATTTCTGACCAAAGTTTATTGGGATTGTTTTGAATCTGGGAACCATTGAGAAGAACCAAGTCCCTCACAGTTGATCATCAAAAATTCTTTCTATTATTGTGTACAATGTATTCCTGACTCTGCCTGTTTCATTCAGCATGTAAATCACTGTTTCACTCAATTCATGTAAATCTTTCCAGACCTTTCTAAAACCAGCTTGTCCATCCATTTTTTTTAGAACAGTAATATTCCATTACCTTCTTACACTACAAGTTATTCAGCCATTCCCCAATTGATGAATGCCACTACAAAAAGAATTGCTACAAACATTTTTGCACCTCTGTGTCCTTTTCCTTCCTTTAAGATTTTCTTGGGAAATAATAATGGCACTGCTGGGTCAAAGGTTATGCACAGTTTTATAATCCTTTGGGCATAGTTCCAGATTGCTCTCCAGAAAGATTGGGTCATTTCACAACTCCACCAACAACGCATTTGTTTCTCAGTTTTCCCACATCCCCTCCAACATTTATGATTTTCTTTTCCTATCATCTTAACCAATCTGAGAAGTGTGAGGTAATAGTTGTTTTGAAAACTTTTTTAAAGCTGGAAATATTGAGAAATTTATTGGGGAGGGGGTTGTTTTTGTCTGGAAGCAATTTTTCCTGGGTCCCCACCATTAGTTTTTTTTTTTTTTTTTTTTTTTCTGCATGGCTCTTTCAGCTATAGTCATAGGACATAGAGTTGGTAGACCTTAGAGATCATGAAGCTCAATGATACCATCCCCATTTTATAGATTTACGCTCAGAGATGTTAAGAGATTTGCAAAGTCACTTTGATAATAAATGGCTGAGTCAAAATTTAAATTGAAACTCAGCACTTTTCTAAGGCATCATCTGAAGTCTTAGGTTCTCTTCAATATATGACAAAATTAACAGGGACAGATTTTATTGGGATTGAGTCAAAAACAACAACAACAACAACAACAAAAACTTTCCTCTTTGACAAAACCAGGGGAACCACCAGTAAAGGTGAAGAAAGTGCGTAGGAGAAATCTGTAAGCCCCTTGTAAAAAAGTGACTTTCAAAACTCAAGGATCCTGTAGCTGAAGATAAGAATTGGAAATGAGCTGAAAGAGCTGTTGGGAATCACTGTGGCCTTGCCAATCCAAATCTGTCCCTGCCAGAAATCTGGAAATTTGATCTATTAACCAAGTCAGAAATGTTTTAGGAAGGCTGGCTTAAAGGAGAATTAAAAGAAGTTAGTTAATAAATTAATAATGGAAGTCAAGGAAGATCTAAATCTAGTTTTACTTCCCTTAGGTCAAGCAGATATTGGGATGCTAGGAAGAAGAAAATTGGGTCAGCATGAATCAATCTGAGACCATTATGCATTTCAGTTTGTTTAACACCACCCATCAGGCTCTGCACTTGAGTGGAGCCTAAGCATTTTGCACTTATAATGTGGAAAACAAATGTATCTTGAAAGAATGGACTGCCCCAAACTCACAAACTGGATTAATATCATGCAGTTTTCCATTATTAAAATTGCCATGTGACCTAGTTATCTATCTATGTACTAATGGAAAACAATAGTAGCAGACACTTTATCCTGCTACGTAGAGGTCAAAAATTGGGTGGCTCATTTAAAACAAACAGCTCACTATCTTTCTGAAGGCCACAGAGAAACCCAACACACATAGACATGCACAAGTATATGCACACAGATGTAATTATATATTTTTTAAATTTCTATATTGAAGAGAACCCTAAAATTTGCCTTTCTCTTCATATATAGCTCTTACCATAGTGACCTGACAACATCTTTGAAAAGCAAGTATAAAATATAATTTTATTTTCTAGTGAATTAAAATATGGGGCATCTTCCAAATTCACTCCAGACAACTGTCCAGGAAAAAGTATTTTATGTTATATAAACTTTACTAGTAATAATAAAAATCACAACTACTTATTTTGGACAGTGGAAAAAATGTGGATTAATGAAAATTTTAAATGAGTTTAGCTGTGTAATTGACTTAAAACCAGACCAGATCAGTAGGAACTAAAAGTAATGAGAAATTTGCTAGAAATAGTTGTCTGATGGCAGTATTTTAATTATATATTTATAAACTAGAGTTTTTGCTAAAAATAATTCCCTTAGTTGTTTTTCATGGAAAATTACAGAATCCATTTTGTTCTGCAATCCTAGCATTAGAAAAGACCTTTAGAGTCTTTGAGTACAATCTCTTACTTAATTCACAAATTTCTTATATAATTGTCCTGACAAATGGCTAACCACTTTTCGGCAATATAGCCAGATCAGGAAGTGTGAAAAGCAGATAGCTTCCCAGGTGAAATAGCCAATGAAGATGTGAAAATTTGTTAATAGTACTTTTAAACAAATGTATATGTTTCAAAGGAAAAAAAAAATGCCTGTCCTATGTGGCCCATAGGCTTTTTATTTAGTTGGCCTAATTTACTCAGAAAAGTTGGTTATATATCCCCTTTAGGGCTCTAAGGGCACTCCTGAAGCATTGTGGTGTCTTTTCTTTAATTCTATCATCTCAGGCACATTTACCACCACTATCACTGCCCTTGACTAGTACTTAAGTGGCATTAAACTCAATAACTTCAATTAGCTTTTTTTTTTTTAATTAAAGCTTTTTATTTGTATAACATATGTATGGGTAGTTCCCCAGCATTGATCTTTACAAAGCTTTCCATTACAAATTTTACCCCCAGTCCCCTCCCCTCCCCTAAATGGCAGGAAGTCCATGACATGTTAATAATGTTGAATTACTTGGCAAGTTATGCAAGAAAAATCCTATCTACAAGAAAAAAAAAGAAAATCAGAGAAAGGCAACACAATGCAAGCAAATATCAATAGAGATCATGAATATGTTACGTTGTGGTCCATATTTCATATCCCTCTCTCTGGGTGTATATGGTTTTCTTCAGTGAACAACTGGAACTGGTTTGAGACAATTCTTTGTTGCAGAGAGCCATGTCCATCAGAATTGATCATCATGTAATACTGTTGTTGCTGTGCATGATGATCTCCTGGTTCTGCTTGTTTCACTCAGCATCAGTTCATGCAAGTCTCTCCAGGCCTCTCTGAAATCGTCCTGCTGGTTATTTCTTACAGAACAATAATATTCCATAACATTCATATACCATAATTTATTCAGCCACTCTCCAAGTGATGGGCATCCCTTCAGTTTCCAATTTCTCAATTGGCTTTTACATAGGGGTATGTACTTCTAAAATATACAACAGGGAGTATTAATCTTTTCAACCAGTACTTATTCTTCCTTATACCCCCAATCTTTGGGGAGAGTTGACTCAAACTTCCTGCATTGGTCCCACCAAGTTCACTGAATTAAGTAAGAGATTGTACTAAAAGACTCTAAAAGTCTTTTATAATGCTAGGATTGCTTATTGACCATAAATATGTTGGACACTTAATATAGAAACATAGTAACAACAATAAGAATTACTAGCCCTTATTTAGTCTTTTAACATTTGTAAATCACTTTACATATGTCTTCTCTTTGGATCCTCACAACAGTCCTGTAAGGCAGAAGTTATTTTTATTCCCATTTTATAGATGAGGAAACTGAGACTGAAAGAAATTGTGTTACTTGCCAGGGTTACATAACTACTAAATATTTGAGTCCAGATTTTGAGTCAGATCTTCTATTTGGCAATGAACCCTTTGAGAACTGGTGATCTTTTTCTTTTTCTTTCTTTCTTTGAATCTCAAGAGCTTAGCACAGTGTTTGGCACATAGTAGGTACTTAATAAATGATTCTTGACAACTTTTTGATTTGAAGTTCAACACTATCCACAGCACTACCTAATTGTGTATATATATATACATATATGTATATGTGTGTGTGTATGTATATACAATTTGTAAAATAATAATAACTCTGAGCCTGATTTTTGTCCTTCCTACCATTTCGCATTGTGAATTTTGAGGGCATTTTCTTCATAATTATGTTTCTTTCTGTGTCACACCCAATGCCCTCCTATGGCTTACATTTTCTCCTTCATAATTAATTTTCAATTTAAAGTTGTTTTGATCTGATCAACAAATCACCAAATACAATCCAGACAAAAAAACCTCTCCAGACAAAAACAAGGGTCACAGAGGTAGCAAGTATCTCAGCATAGATTTGAAATCAGGTTCTCTTGACCCCAGGGCCAGTGCTTCATTCACTATGCCACCTAGCTATCCCAAAATTCAGTCTTCCCATTCCTTTTCAGGTGTCTTCCTTCCCTTCCTTTCCGTATCTTAAGATACAGTCAAGAAAACTACATCCTGTTTTTCAGCCACATTTATGTGACCAAATCCAGATCTCTTTCCATATTCTTTTTTCTCTCTTAACTTCTCAATTTCCATTTGAGAGGAGAAATAAACAATATCATGGCTCCATGTTTTCCAGTTGTTTTTTACTAGCATTTTTTTTAGTCACATGAAATAACCTTCTGGAAGTTGAAGCAACAGGCAATAAGAAAAGTGCTATCAAGATGGATGGTGGGAGACACCATTATTTCCTACTTCTTTCCATGCTCAAGGGATTCCTCTTCTTTCAGCATATTCCTGTGCCTTGATTATATCTCTAAAAGTTTCACAATGTTTATAAATAGTAAATACTAACTCTCTAAGCAAGTATATTATGCCAAAAAAAAAAATAAACAAGGTAATATGATGGTGAAGCATGAATGTAAATCAATCCTGATGATCTACTCAATGGTATTCATTAACTCATTTACTTCTTTAACAAATATTTATTGGAAATAATAAATAATAAGCCTTACATTTATATAGTGCTTTAAAGTTTTCAAAATATGTTCATATTCATCATCTTATTGCTAATCATAATAACCACTTGATATAAACACAGCTGCGATTATTAATCCCATTCTGTAGATTAAGAAATGGAGACTAAAGTCACTTTTTTAATGGTAGTGGTAGAGTCAGTCGTGAAACCCAGGTCTTCTAATTCCTAGTCCTTCAATCACATGATGATCAATTTAACATTAATGAAGGAATTGGTATGAGAATTGTATTTCAAGTAGTCAGATTTGGAGTTTTGATATGTAAATGTTCCTTTTGTTTTTTTTTTTTTTCTGGGAGGATAATTGCCCTTTAGTTATAGACAATGACTTGCCAAGCTTCATATTTCAACAACATGCTAGTGGCCATCTGCTTTGGAGATGTTCCCATGTACTTTTGTTGATGCAACAGCTATGGTGTTTTCAAATGTTGATACTATGAAAATGTAATGTGATTGGATTTGGACAGGAGCCTGAAACAGACCACCCAACATATTTATTTTCCTGCCAATCAGGTCAAACAAACTCATTTGAAGGGCTTTGAACTCTCTTGATAGTGCATAATTCATATTTCACTTTGAAAGAGTTATATTAAAATATTCCTGTAGGACTTACTAAAAGACTACTTGTTTCACTTTTACTTTGTAATTTTTAAATAATATTTTGTCCTGTTAATTTTATTTTTGAATCACTCTATAGGTGAAGTAGAAAGGATACTATTTTCCTCTATGTTAAATTATGACTGATTATCAGTGAATTGATTTTTTTTTTAATTTGTGTGTCAAATGAGAAAAGAATTGAAAGTAGAGTTGTTGTCTTAGACTTTGCACATTATGGTACAAGAGAAAAGTGTATATACATTACCAAAAAATTGAGGAATCACTCTCTCACTTTGATTGAATCTCATTGTTAGCTTTAGGGAAGGATTTAGTTTTTGAGAATATAAATATTGGGCCCTTTCCTCCCAAGGTTTTTGCTGATGTTTTCTATGCCAAAAATTCTTTTATACTAAATATTTTATTTTTTATTTATTGATTTTTGCAACTAGGCTCATTATCTTGCCCAGACTGGAAGAGCAGTGGCAACCCATAGAGGCCAATTCCATTGTTAATAGGCATGCCAACTCTGAGGTGCTCTATTTCTGCAATTCTGATCTGTGTCAATTTTCTCTTTTTTAGGCAGCCTGCTCTCCTATTCTCCTATCTCTCTTCTGTGGAGAGGAAGGGGATTACCATATTGATGTTAGACTTAAGGGGGAGATCCAATTATAGTAATCTATTGTAGCATAGAACTAAAGATCCACCCAAAGGTTATAAGGAATGTGCCTAGAAGTTGCCTTATCATTCATTCTTCTAATCCTTTCTCACATGGTTCTAGTAAACTCCTTGAAAACAAAGGGTGTTTTTGTTTTTCCTTTGTAGCCACAGTATTTAGCATAGGCACATTTAAATACTTGATAGTTGATTATTGATTGATTAATAAAGGTTTCCCTAATTCTGTCATTGAGAAGTGATCTTTCTCTTCTTCTCCCCAACAAAGTCATTTGTGCCTTTCTTATGATGATATAAAATTCTATTTTGTATTTCAGTTATTTTATTCACAATCTTCTTTCCACAAGCTCCTTGAGGGCAGACAACATCCCTCAGATTGAGAATTCCTTGCAGAGCAGAGACATTTTTACTTTTGTTTGTTTTTGTATCACCAGAGCTTAGCTCAGTGTTTTACATATAGTAATCATATAGTAATAGTATAAGTTCTCTGTACATTTATTCATTCATATTTGACTTTATACCTCTCCAAATTAATCAGAATATCTGGCCTTTATAGAGTGATTTCAAGTTTAAAAAGCACTTTACTGCATTACCTTATACTCACAATGATTTTATGAGATCAGTATTGTTACCATCATCATTATTGTTGTTGTTGTTGTTATTATTGTTGTCATTCTCATTTATTAAACCAGGAAACTGGTGTAGATAGGATAAATGCAGGTAATCTGAAACAGGTAATCTTGGCTCCAAAACTAGTCTCTTTGCTATGTTGTATCACACTACTTTTCACTCAATGCATAATATTGCTTGCACACCAACAGTTGGAGCATTCCAAGGGCAAATTCTCTTGAGTGCATGCTGATTCTCCTATATATCTATGGGCATACAGGTTGACTTCTAATGTCTTTCTTATTCTATCAAGAAAATAGCTTCACAGTTTCTTGCTATAATTCTTCTCCCAAAATTCAAATATCTTTTTTTCCTAGGAGAGAATATTGCCTGTGGTTTCTCTCTGTACCTTCTAGAGGACAATGGGAAACAGTAGCCCATGTTTTATATTTCCACAAAACTTTTAGCATTGTTAATCTTAATGTACTTAATAAATTATATTGCCTGAGTTTTTCTCACTGGTGAATGAGGACCGGAACATTTCTCATGAAGCTAGATATTCATTCAGTCTACTTGCTGAGATATTTGTTCTAGGTCCTAACTAAAAGACAAGTCACTTTTAATTGGTCATCATCAGTGACTGAACCAGAAAGAGTCATTCACTTTATGGATTATAAGGAGTAGAGATGATTTCCAGATTCTTTCTTTTGACATGGCTAACTCTAGCTCACTTTTGAACTTCCAGAAAGAGAAAGGAGATTTCTCTTCTTCCTCTCACTCTTTCTTCTCCCTAGAGCAATGAGAAATGTAAACACATGGCATTAAGAACATATGTTTGGGATAGCCTGAGTCTGGACCTTAAGTCCTTGACTGCCTCTGCTGTTTTGTGTCAAAAGGTCATTTGCAGGACTTCTTAGGAAAAAAGTGTACCAGGAGCTGAAAGGACATACCTGGTTAGTATACTTCCAATTTTCTCATTCACACACATTTGAGGTGAATGTGAAATATCTGTTGAAGTTTTCTACAAAGTTGTCTTTACTTTATGAGAAAGTATAATAGTAATATTAGATTATTATTTTCTGTTTTAAATACTTATTATTATACATTTATGAGTCTTTTGCATTTTAAGCAAAGTTTTTGTAATGGAAGAAATAAATAGCTGTCCTGTACCTAATAACTACTTTTTACATGAAATCCCCTTACAATAATCAATCTTGTTAATGTCTTTTAAGAACGAAACTAGAAACAAGGCATTCTTTTGCTTATTTTAGATATTTTCTCTGGAATTTCTGTGAAGTGGGTTATTGAACCAGGGAGGTTGAGAAAAACCTCATCCATGTCTTTGGAGTTAAGTATCTTCAGTATTGAATCCAGGTATGCTTGAATACAAAGTGAGAGCTCCGCTTGGGGGAAGTTTTTTCCATGAGCCATGGGTAATAAGAGTTATAATAGACAATTTTTAAGGTCTCCAAAGGCTTGAAAATATCATAATTCTGATTTCCACTAAGTGTAAAGGAATGAATCAGCCTAAAAAGACATGAAGATATGCTAGTCTCTATATTTCCTCTGAAATTTCCATAGAATTTTTAGAACTGAAAAAAGGGGATCCATATCTGTTCTCATTAGGTTGAGGACAGGAACTATCTCTTGCTATTTTGGGCATCCGTAGTGCTTAGCACAGTATAGTAGAGACTTAATAAGCGTTTATTTGTTAATTGACTTATAGGACTACAAAAGTAATTTAGAGAAACTCTATTATGTTTTGTTAACCTGAATCAAGTATCTAGCTTCAGAAATTTGGCCAGACTTCCTCACAATTTCATAGACATCTTTCCCAAACTGTGAGTCCTAAGAAAATATGCCTGCTAGTTCTAATCCTGAAAATGTCTTCAGAGATCTAAAAATAATCTCATCTCTGAATCTTCCATAACCATGAACAATGGGGATTGATATTATTTTTTAATATTTTCTTTTTCCCAATTATATATAAAATCAATATTCAATTTTTTTTTGAATTCCAAATTCTCTTCCCATCTCCCCCTATTCTGAGACAATTACCAATTGATACATGTAAAATCATGGTAAACATATTTCCATATTAGATACATTATAAAAGAAATTATAAACTAAGTAACATGAAAAAATGAAGTGAAAAATATTATGCTTTTGGGGGCAGCTAGTTGGTGTGGGGGCAGCTAGTAGGTGTAGTGAATAGAGCACCAACCCTGAAGGTAGGAGAACTTGAGTTCAAATTTGGCCTCAGACAATTCCTGGCTGTGTAACCCTGGCCAAGTCACTTAAACCAAATGGCTTTAGGCCTCCCCCCCCCCCCCCCAATATTATGATTAGATCTGCATTCAGATTACATCAATTCTTTCTCTGGTAGAGGGAAGCATTTTTCATCTTAAGACTTTTGGAACTATCTTGAATTATTATATATTGCTGAGAATAGCTAAGTCATTCACAGTTGATCATTGCATAATATTACAGTTACTGCACACGAAGTTCTCCTAGTTCTGCTTATTTCATTTTGTATCAGTTCATATAAATTTTCCAGGGTTTTCTGAAGGTATCCTACATGTCATTTCTTATACCAGATTACTATTCCATTACAACCATATATCACAACTTATTCAGCCAGTCCCCAGTTGATGGCTATCCTCTCAATTTCTAATCCTTTGTCATCACAAAAAGAAATTATATAAATATGTTTTATAAAAATAAGTCACCCCCCCCCACTGTGTTAATATCTTGGAATACAAACCCAGTAATGTGTGGTTGGATCAAAGGGTATGTATAGTTTTATAGCCTTTTGGGCACAATTCCAAATTGTTCTCCAGAATGGTTGGATCATTTCATAACTTTATTAACAATGCATCAGTGCCCCAATTTCCCCACACCCTCTACAACACTTACCATTTTTTTCTGTCATATTAACTAATTTTATAGGTGTGAGGTGGTGCCTTAGAGTTATTTTGATTTACCTTTCTTCAGTCAATAGTTACTTTTTTTCAATCTATTAACAAACATTTATTAAGTGTCACCCATATGCAAAATGCTGTGGGAGGCATTTGACAAATAGTTTTGACACAAAGGAAACCTGCCTAACAATTGGAGTTATTCAAATAAAGAATAGGTGGTAGGAGGTGATGAGTTCCCTTTAAAAAAAATTGTTTTATTTTTTTCTAGTGATACATGTATATTAACCTTTTTAATATATATTTCTTTTTAATACATATTTAATACATATCACATAATACATGATTCATGTTGGGAGAGAAAATTCAGAAGAAAAGGGAAAACCATGAAAGAACAAAACAGAAAAAAGAAGCTAACATAGCATGTGTTGATTTACATTCAATCTCAATGTTCTCTTTCTGAATGTAAGTGATGTTTCCTATACAAAGTTATTGGGAATGTATCGGGAATTGGGATTGTTTTGAATAATTGAACAACTGAAAAGAACCAAATCTTTCAATGTTCATCATCTCACAATCTTGCTGTTACTGCATACAATATTTTCCTGGATCTGCTTGTTTCAGTCACCATCACTTCATGTAAATATTTCCAGCCCTTTCTACAATCAACTTGTTTATCATTTTTTATAGAACAATAATATTTCATTACCTTCATATACCACAACTTATTCAGTCATTCCCCAATTGATGGACATCTACTCATTTTCCAATTCGTTGCTTATCACAAAAAGAGTTGCTACAAACATTTTTGTACTTGTGGATCCCTTTTCCCTCTTTTATTATTTCCTTGGGATACAGACCCAATAGTGGTATTGCTCAATCAAAGGGTATGCTCAGTTTTATAGTCCTTTAGGTATAGTTTCAAGTCTCTCTCCAGAATGCTTGGATCATGGCACACTCCATCAACAATGCATTAATGTCCCAGTTTTCCCACATCCTCTCCAACATTTATCATCTTTTCCTGTCATCTTAGCCAATCTGAGAGTTGTGAGGTGGTACCTCAGAGTTGTTTTAATTTACATTTTTCTAATCAATAGTGATTTAGAGCATTTTTTCATAACTATAGATGGCTTTAATTTCATAATCTGAAAATAGTCTATTCATATCCTTTGACCATTTATCAATTGAGAAATGACTTGTGTTCTTATAAATTTGACACAGTTCTTTATATATTTTAGAAATTAGACCTTTTTAAGAAACACTGCCAGTAAAAATTTTCCCCCAGCTTTGTAGTTCCTTTTTGTTTTTGGTTTTGTTTGTGGTAAAACTTTTTAATTTAGTGTAATCAGAATTGTCCATTTTGAATTTCATAATGTTCTGTAGTTCTTCTTAGATCATAAATTCTTACCTTTTCCAAAGATCTGATGGGTAAATTATCCCTTGCTCTTCCAATTTGCTTATGGTATCACCCTTTATACCCAAATCATGTACCCATTTTGAGCATATTTTGGTATAGGGTATGAGATTTACGTTTATGCCAAGTTTCTGACATTATTTTATAGTTTTCCCACCAATTTTTGTCAAATAGTAAGTTCTTATCCCAGAGGCCAGAATTTGGGGGTTTATCAAATACTAAATTACTATAGTCATTGGTTATTGTGTCATGTGTATCTAACCTATTCTACTGATCCACCATTCAATTTTTTTTTTTTTTTTTTTTAGGCAGTGCAAAATGCTTTTGATGATTGCTGGTTTAAAATTTAGTTTTATGTCTAGTTTACAGCCAGGCCACCATATTTTGTATATTTTTTTTCATTAATTCCCTATATAAATTTTTACATCCAATAGTGATGAGATTAAGCTTCAGACAATGCTCATCCCCCTCTGTTCTTTTCCTCAATTGCAATTGGTCTTGTGTGCCTCTTCATGTGATCTATTGTCCTGTTATACCTCCCCTTTCTTCTCCTATTTCAATTCTTTTTCTATCCTTTACTGTCTTATTTCTTGGATACCATCACATCAGAGTTCTTTTACAATCACACTCTCCATGTAATGTCCACAGTGACAGATAAAATTCTCAAGAAATATCATTTTCCCATCTAGGGATGTAATCAATTTAACCTTTAAATTATATATATATATATATATACACACACACACACACATATATATATATATATTTTTTCCCTGCTTACCTTTCCATGTTTTTTCTTGAATCCTGTGTTTGAAGATTTAATTCTTTTTTTTTTCAACAGAAATGATTGAAAGTCTATTACTTCATTGAAGATCCATCTCCTCCCCTGAAAGATAATGTTCAGTCTTGCTGAGTAGTTAATTCTTGGCTGTAATCTTAGGTTTTTTGCCTTCTAGAATATGATATTCCAGGTCCTCTGATCCTTTATTGTAGATGCTGCTAGATTATGAGTAATCCTGACTGTTGCTCCTTGATACTTGAATTATTTTTGTCTAGCAGTTTGCAGTGTTTTTTCCTTGAGATTCTGGAGTTCTACAGTTTTGCAACAATATTCCCTGGGGGTTTCCTTATGGGATCTCTTTCAGGAAGTGACTAATGGATTCTTTCAATGACTATTTCTCCCTCTGCTTCTAATATATCAGAGTAGTTTTCCTTGATGATCTCTTGAAGAATGCTATCCAAGCTGGGTTTTTTTTTTTTTTTGGTTATGATTTTTAGGTAGAACAATTATTTTTAAATTATCTCTCCTGGATCTATTTTCCAGGTCAGCTGTTTTTTCCAATGAGATAATATACATTTTCTTCCATTTTTTCATTCTTTTTAGTTTGTTTGACTGATTCTTGATGTTTCATAGTCATTTGTTTCTATTTGCCTCATTCTAGTTTTTAATATATGATTTTCTTCAGTTTTATGTATCTCTTTTTCCAATTGGTTAATTCTACTTTTTCAGGTATTGTTTTCTTCAGTTGATTTTTTTCCCATTTGATCTATTGTGTTTTTTAATTAATTGATTTCTTCAGTTGGTTTTTTTTTTTTTTTTGTTTGGTTTTTTGTTTGCTTGTTTGTTTGTTTTACATTTGGTCAATAGTATGCTTTAATAAGGAATTGTTTTCTTCAATCAAAATTTTTTCCTTCTTTTTCCAAGCTGTTGACTCTTTCTTGCATACTTCTCATCTCTGTTCTTATTTTTTCTTTTACCTCTCTTATTTGCCTTTTAAAATCTTTTATCAACACTTCCAAAAAGCCTCTTTGGGATTGAGACCGATTCATATCAGTCTTTGAGGTTTTTGGACATTTTTTTCTCATCTGAGTTGGTGTTTAGGTCTTCCCTGTCATCATAGTAGCTTTCTATAGCTAAAGTTCTTTTCTGTTTCTTGTTCATTTTCTTCCTTTTTCTTTTTGTATTTCCTCTTCCATGACTTTTATGGTTGAGCTGTGCTCCTGGGATAAAGGGGACACTGTCCCAAGCTTCCTGTGCAGCTCTAAGCCTTAGCTTTAAACACAGACCTCCTTGTGTTTGGCACTTTGCTCACACCAGGAAATTAGCTTACCTGCTCTTTTCAGGAAACAGTCCAGTTTTCAAGAATTTGTTTAGGACTGGAGGCTGACCCACTCATCTGTGCCATTATTGAGCTAGAACCAAGGGTTCAGTTGCTGATCTGCTTTGTTTAAGACTCTTTTTGCTGACTTTCCCAGACTGTGTCTAAGTTGGGCCAATCATTCCTTTCATCCTAGTGAAACTGACCTTTCTTGAAGTCCTTTCAATCTATCTTGAGCTGGAGATTGGTTTAATTCCCTCAGACTCTGTTCAGAAGCTTTGTTTCATATAGTTTTCAAGGCAACCTGGGAGAGCTGGAGCAGCTTCCTAGTTTCAATCTGCTATCTTGACTCTGCAATAGTCAATACTAATTTGGAACATTTTTTTTTTTTTTGTATGAGTCTTCATAGCTTAGATTTCTCCATTTGAAAACTGCCTTTTCATATTCTTTGACCATTTATCAATTGCAGAATGACTTGGATTCTATAAGAAATGAGACTTTTCAATGATTGCTAAACTAGAACCAACCCTTCATAGACTCAAAAGATAATTAGCCCTGTCAATCAAGGATGGACTAAAGATAGGACTTTAAAGGGAGAGAAAAAATTTTGAGGCCTTGTGCTACCAGAAGAGGAGTAACCTTGGCCACATGGTTTGGTTTTGTTTTTACAAACTGCCTCACTACTGTTGCATTCTTTTTATGCTCACTTTTTATACAGATGATATGTATACATACATACAGATATATGTATTTCTCAATTTTATGAGTGGAATATTTTGTGGCTATTCTTTTTATTTATCATATTCTTAAATGTCTTTCTTAGAACTAATTGTGCCTTTTAATTAACTCTTGATGGGAAGCACACTGATGGGAGATTGTCAACTAAAGTAGTAGGAGCAGTTTCTTTAGATTCTGGGAGGAGCAGTTAGTTGCCTTCTGGGGAACCAGTCCATGAATATGTGTGAAAGTTAGGGAAGTAGTCCAGAGGGAGTACTATAACTGGAGGAGAAACCAAAATTTTCTCCCTAAATACCACACGTACTTGTTTCATCTCTTTTATAATTCTCTATAGATTAGTGATAGTGATATTTTCATTTTAGTGATTTCCTTTGGATTATTTTGCCTGACCATGCTCTTTGTTTTAAATAACAGTTCTTAATCAGATGATTTCCATTTCAAATGAGCACTAGGAATCAAGAGGAAAATAACAGTCATTAAAAAAAAGTTTCTATTTTCAGACAAGAACTCAGAAATAAAGGGAGGGTGATTATTGGGAGTGGGGAATGTAGGTAGCACATAATCAGATTATCTCTAATGTATTACAAATTGTCAAAAACCTTTGTAACTGCAAACCATAAGGAAGCTAGAATTTGTCATTAGTTGGAGGAAAGCCCATGAAGGAGGAGAAACAGAAGGTGTGGCTGCTAAGTTCTGGAAGAAAAAAAAAAGCCAACCATTTTAGTAAGAAAAGTAAAGCCCCATTGGGAGGATTAACTAGGCAGAAAAAAAAAATAGATCATGTTCAAAATATTAGTATTATACATTTCACGAAATCCTCTGTTACAGAAGCAACCATATACTTTCCCAAGTGAGTATAAAGGTAATGCATATGGCTTTATAAAAAATGATAGCATAGGACAAGAAAATAATGAAATAATTGCTTTGATGAAAACAATCATTAAAATGGATAATCCTATGCTAGGTCAGCTAAACAGCCAAGAAAACAAAATAGAATATTAACCTCTCTATGTCGCCTTTCTTAGAATCATAGAACTATAGATATAGAGCTAGGATGGTCATTAGAGACCACCCAATCCAACTCTATTTTTTTAAGAGATGATGAAAATAAGATTCATAAAGTTTAAGCAACTGTCAAGTGAGTGTCAGAATCAGAATTTAGACTGATTTCCTTTTATTCCAAACTGCATTGTTATTTATATTCCTAAAATTTGGCAAACATAACAAAAGCTGGCTTTGATTGTTTCTAGGCTTAAGAAAGTAATGGAGAAAATGTTACTGATGAAGGCCAAACTTTCCTTCCTTTTCTCTTTTCTTCCTTCTTTCCTTTTTCCCTCTTTCCCTCTTTCCCTCATTCTCTCCTTCTTTCCTTCCCTCTTTCTTTCCTTCCTTTTTTTCTTCCTTCCTTCCTTTCTTCCTTTTTCCTTTCTTTCTTTCATCCTTCCTTCCTTCCCTCCTTTCTCCCCACCCTCACTTAGAGCTTCCCTGCATTTCTACATCAAACATATAACATCATATAGATTAGTTCTCAGTTATTCTTAGAATGGATATCTGAGAAAAATGTTCCTTTCAGAATAATGTGGTCTATCAGCATGTGGAACTAGCTGTTTTGGTTTAGACTTGGACAAATAAACAAAACTAGTGGGGATCTCTCTGTGCCTAATTTTTAAATTTTATATCATCAAAAGTCACTCTGTGCTATAAAACAAAAAGGACAAAAACCAAATTGAATTATCAAACATAATTCCTCACAGTTGCAAAATTGGAAGGGGATGTTCATGTATAGTCAGGTTAAAGAATTCATTTTGACCTTAGGGGGTTCAAGTTCAAAATGAAGCCTCCAATATTCTGGTTTTAAATTACAGTTGTTTACTGAATTTTAGAGAAAGAATCTGCAGCAAATATTCAGAAGGCTTTTTGGGCATCAAACCATTTTTAATAAACATGTTGATGAGTTAAGTATAAAAATATCAGAAACATACGGTTCACATTTCTCTGGAAATCCACATGGGTATATTAAAGGAACTGAAGGGAAATGACTTAGGCCAAACATATTTAGGTATTTAATGAACACCAAATCTACCAAAACAATGTGAGATGTTTTGATGAGTCCACCCCAGCATAGAGTTTTCTCTATTAGAATAAACTACTTTTCTTAGCTGCTTTTAACTTAGGTTCATGATGTGCTAAGATATATCTATATTTTAATTCTTCAATGGCCTTTTGATCTTATTGATTTCATAGCCATCCTGCATACTTTTTTGAGACTGTAACCCAAGTATATTTTCTTAATCTGTATAATTCTTGTCCATGTACTCTCTCAAATTCTCCCTAGAGGATTTACCTAATGTGAAGGAAGCCTCTCTCAGGCTAAGAGTTTTAATAGTCCATGGATTTCATTAATTGTCCATCTGTTAGCTCTTGTTTTTGCTACATAAATAGTTCATCAACTTTTTCAGTCATGCAATGCACAGAAAGTATATAGCACCTTAAGATTTGTAAAGTGCTTTACAAATGTTATTTTACTTTTTTCCCCAAAACAAAAATTCTTGGAGGTAGATACCATTATTGCCTTCATTTTATAGATGACTCTAGATCAATTTCACCACTGTACCATTTAATAGCATCAAAAGTTTCATGAATAATTTATTTGAGCTCACTTTTTTGTAGGAGTTATTGTTGACAATATTTTGTAGGATACTTAGGACCATTCTCTTAATTACTCCTTGAATCACTTCCAATTTTGATTCATTTGGATTATGGTATTTGACAACATTAATTTTTATTAATTTTTCTTTTTTTAAATTAATTAATTAATTTATACATTGCTTTATGAATCATGATGGGAGAGAAAAATCAGAACAAAAGGGGAAAAAAGAGAGAGAAAAAAACAGAAAAAAGAAGTGAACATATCATGTGTTGATTTATATTCATTCTCCATAGTCTTTTTACCAGGTGTAGATGACATTTCCTATCCAAAGTCTATTGGAATTGCATTGGATCACTGAACTACTGAGAAGAATCAAGTCTTTCAAAGTTGATCATCACACATACTTGTTGTTATTATGTACAATGTAATCTTGATTCTGCTTGTTTCACTCAGCATCAGCTCACATAAATCTTTCCAGGCCTTTCTAAAATCAGCTTGTTCATCTTTTTTGTTTGTTTGTTTGTTTGTTTTTTTTTGTTTTTTATAGAACAATAATGTTCCATTACCTTCATACCTCTGACTTTATTTGGGTAAGAAATGTTTTGTAATTGTGTTCATATATAGTTCCTGGATTTATCTTGGCTGGTAGACAGCCAAATATTTTATTTTGTCTACAGTTATTTTAAATGGAATTTCTCTTTCTCTCTCTTGCTGCTGAACTTTTTCAATAAGTTATGTATATATTATTGTCAGTAATATATATAGGCATATATAATAATGTATAGAAATACTGATGATTTGTATGGGTTTACTTTTTATCCTGCAACTTTGCTAAAGCTTTTAATTGTTTCCAGTATGTTTTTGGATGATTTTTCAGGATTATCTAAGTATATATAATGTCATCTGCAAAGAGTGATCATTTTAGTTCCTGATTGCCTACTTTAATTTTTTAATTTCTTTTTCTTTTCTTATTGATAAAGTCAACATTTCTAATACAATATTGAATCATATTAGTAATAATGACCATCCTTGTTTCAACTCTGATATTATTGGCAATACATCCAGAATCTCTCCATTACAGATAATGCTTACTGTTGGTTTTAGCCAGATACTACTTATGATTTTAAGTAAAGTTCCCTTTATCCCTATACTCTCTAGTGTTTTTGGTCATAGTGTATTTATTATCTTGCTGATAAGTTGCTGTAATTCCTTTGCTAACATTTTATTTAAAATTTTTGCATCTATTTTTTTTTATTTTTATTTTTTTGCATCTATATTTATTAGGAAGATTGGTCTGTAATGTTCTTTCTTTGTTTTGGCTCTTCCTGGTTTAGATATAAGTACCATATTTGTGTCTTAGAAGGAATATGGCAAAACTTTTTTAAAAATATTTTTCCAAATAGCTATATACATACATAGTATTGAAATCAATTGTTCTTTAAATGTTTGGTTGAATTTACTTGTCAATCCATCTGGCCTTGGAACAGATCAAGAAGAGAAAATATAAAAATAATTGGACTGCCTTAAAGCTGTGACCAAAAAAGAACTTTGACACAATAATGCAAGAAATAGTTCAAGACAATTGTTCTGGTATGATAGAACATGAAAGCAAAGTATAAATAGAAAAAAATCCACCAATCATCATCTGAAAGAAATCATTTGTGGAAAACATATAAGAATATTATTGCTAAATTTTGATGCCCCCCAGATCAAACAGAAAATGTTGCTAAAAAGAAGAAAAAAACCAATTCAAATATGCTGGAATTACAATTAGAATTGTACAGGACTTAATAGCAGCCAGAATAAAAAAAACTGCAAGTCCTGGAATCATATATACTGGCAATCAAAATAACAAGGCCTGTGGCCAAAAATATCATATCCAGCAAAATTATTCATAATATCAAATAAAAAAAATGGATATTTAACAAACTTTCAGATTTTCAGCACTTTCAATCAAACCCAAACTCAATAAAAATTTAATATATGAGCCAATATTGAAGATTAATTTTAAGAAACAACATAAACAAATTGTTTTTTACATGAAAATGTGTACCATATATTTAAGATTGGCATTAGCAATTGAGTAATTCAAAAGGAAGATTTATATAAATGAGATATAGAGGAAGACACAGGTATTAGAAGAGGGAAGAGACCTTGTAGTTCTGATAGCCTATTCACAATGGCAATAGGTTAAATTGGCAATTTATATATATATACCATAAAAGATATAGCACCCTCCAAAATCTATTAAAGAAATAAGGGGGAAGGTTAGTGGACTGGGAAGCAAAGGGTGAGGGAAGAAGAAAAGGGAGGGAGGAGGTTAAGTAAAAGTATATTATACAATAGCAAAAGAAGTAGAATTAAAATTGAAGAGTTAGCAGGGATTTGAAAGAAGAGATATACACGAACACTACAATAAGGATCAGGAGTTGAATTTATTAGGAGAAAAAGTACAACTAATAATCATTGATTTTAAATAAAACCAAGGTTAAAGATTGAATCAAGAGAGAGATCTACATTATATGTCATCACACTAATATTGTTTTTATATGCATGTTTACTTATGAGTAACTGTGTGCCTATGTGTATATGTGTATATATATATATACATATATATGTGTGTGTGCGTGTGTGTGTGTGTGTATGTGTGTCTGAGTAAATGTTAATATATATGCATGTCACTCTATATATATCTGTGTATATATGTATACATATATATGTGAATCTATGGATAAGTGTGAATGCATATGTATATATGTGTATGTGTGTGTGTATAAATCTATTAAATATATTTGTGCTTAACTAAAGCCTGCTTGGGGGGGGGGATAAAAGAAAAAAAAAGAATAAAGTAAAAAGAGCATGCTGCAGGAAATAAAAGAATAACCTTCAAGGAAGCAAAGAAAAGATAGACAGTCATGAATTTAATTTCTCTACTATCATATATCCTTTCTTGAACTCAAAATTTATTGTTATATATTTTGAGTCCTTCTTGATATTCTGCTGGGCATGTAACAATGTTTTGTTTTGTTTGTTTTCCTTTTCTGTCTTTATTTTTTCTATTCTGTTAGTTTTTAATAAACAGAAATTTTTTTAAAAAAAGTTGTTAATGTAAAATCTATAGTTATCCTCATGGTATTATCATTGCTCATATTCATCCTGAGCATTAAGAGGCAAGAGACTAATGACAAATTCTCTATGAAATAATGTTTCTTGTTACCTTTGAAGGCATCATGAAACTATCTCCATTAACACCTTTATTTACTTCTCCAAGGACAACCTATTAGCTATTCTTTTACTTAATTGCAACTTTCTTAGGTTTTCTGGCTTTATTTATGAATAAAAAGGTCAATATTGATCTAGTTCAGTTTCTCTAAAATCACCATTTTTGATGACTATTAGATGAGGTAAGAAATAGACATTTAGAGTAGAAATATGTAAATTCTTTCTATTTTATAAAAAAAATGCATAATTCATGGTACCATTTTCCCTTTCACCCTCACTTTCTGTTATTCTGGCAGCATCACCACAAAATAAGGAGGATTGCACAGTACAAAGCTATTTCTTTTATGAGTTGCTGTAACTAAACAATTCATCACCTAATGATCTTTTGTTTATGGGCTTATTTATACTTAGATTGGCTGGTCTTTGAACAATGGATACAGTTTCTTATTAGGATTGTACTCCAAATTTCTCAGTGTAACAAAACCTGTGAGAGTTTTTGTTCTATTGGTAGATAATTTCAAGCACTATCATCTGTCTGTCTATCTACCTACTAAACATATCATGTAAATGTACATGATTATGATAAATATATGATTTCAAAATAACAATAAAATTTATAAACAATTATATTTGCATTAAGGGCTAAGTGGAAATTATAACTTGACTTATGCTGTTTTAAAGGTGCTGTTCAGTCATTTTTTGATCATGTCTGACTCTTCATAATACTACCTAGGGTTTTATTGGCAAAGATTTGGTAATGATTTCCATTTCCTTCTCCAGCACATATTACACATGAGGAAACTGAGACAAACAAGATTAAGTTTCTTGCCCAAGAGAGGGTAGAGGTGGGGGGGGGGCAGACTCTTTAAGGTACATGAGGCACCATTCATTATTTTCTCTATATGGAAGGTAGTCAATTTTCCAATAGGGTTTTGTTTCATTTCAAGGATATCTTCACTATGCCATGCTAACTATTAAAACTCGGTACAATCTCTGACATGCATAGCTAGATGCAAAGTTTTGAAGTTGGAGCAAAACTTTCTAAGAGACACATAGCAAAAAAAAAATCAGTATAGTTGCTGTATATTCCTTAATTATTGGAATTGTATCTTTTAAACCCTTTCATATTAAATGAGGGAGGGGAAGAAATTAAGTTGCTTGTCTATGGTCACACACAATTAGTATGTATTAGAATCTGGACTTGGATCCAAATCTTATTAATTCCAAGGTCACTCATTCCTCTTTCAACCATAGCATGTTGGCATGTTACCTCTCGTACATAAGGCTAAATAATAGATTCTAAATTATTTGGATTTTTAATATTTTTACCATAGCCATAGTAGTGTAAAGGACCTTAGAGGTCACCTATTCTAGCCATTTCATAACTAAAGAAACTGAGACCTGAAGGGATTATGTAACTCACATAAGGTTATACAGAAGAAAAAATGGCAGAGCCAGGATTGTGAATTGAAGTGCTCTAACTTCAAATCTAGTATTCTATCCATGGCACCAAACTGTCTTTCTAAATGACTGGAGATGGTTTAGACTTATTAGATTGATCTCTATGAATTTAGTGTAAAAGCCTTGCATACAACTTTAAACACAGCCATATAGTAGTAGGATTTATTTTAATTACTTTCAAAGACAGCTTCCAAATTTGAAAGATTTTTTTTCAATAAAAAAAGATGTATGCTATTGACAGAAACTGTATGTGATAGAGGAAACACTGGCCTAAATTTGGTTCTTGTCTTTGCAATATAATTAACCAGATATATGAGTTTAGAAAATGAAAGGGCCTTGATTTTCTCATCTGGGAAATGATGGGGCTAGACTGAATGAAATCTAAGGTCATTCTCACTTAGAACTAACATTCTAGAACTGTTTGAATGCCTCACAAATAAGCATTCTCTGATAACTATGTCATATTATACAATAGCAATCTTTTATTTCAGTAATAAGGTGAAAACTCATATATGTTCACTGCTCGACAATATTTAAGCTTTCAATAAAATCCTTCTATAGACCAGAAAAAGGAAGTAGGAAAATGATTAGGGGAAAAAAAAACTCTCCTAATTGTTAACTTTTTCTTTTATTAATAGCATTTCAGGGTCCTTTCTTGGCTGTTTCTAATTATTTTAAAGAGTATTTTGGGAATGAATGCATAATGGAGGAAAGGGAGACATAAATACTTGCCCTGGTTTCTAATTTTAAACCAAAATCACTCGGTCTGACAATTTCTTCATCTGATAGTAACGTTGAACAGGAAACCCGCACTTTAGGTGTCAGAAGTAAGTATGTGATAACACTGCAAAGGCATCTGTCTCACCAAAGCTGTTTCTGATTTAAGTTTCTCTAAGTTCATTTCAAATTATTTCCTTCTAATGGTACTTACCTCTGCACAAAAACATAGTTGTCATGATGTTTATCATTCTAAGTCTAACCAGGTGTTTGTACTGGACCAGTAGAGTGGGTCATTTTCCTCTTTGTCTCTTCTTTCCTAGAAAGAACCACATTATACATCAACGCTAACTGGCAGTAAATGGTATTTGGCAATTGGACAACTCCCTGATTCAGATTCCTTTGGGAGCAGTGATATTCTATGGTCATTATCATCTTGTAGGCAGACATGAGCTCTGAAGTGGGCTGGTTGTTTTAGTCCAATACCAAGGGGACAGATAATATAATAAAGCTCACATAATAGAGGCTTGCCTATTACTGTTGGCAGCTTCAAACTACAAATGGGAGATGAGGTGGGGGGCAGATTAATGTCCAATGTGCATTCCCGCAGTTGCAAGCATAAGAATGAAGTAGGACTTTCAGATGAAGATTTTTCTTAAATGTACCTTTGCTGCCATAGTCAATGGAAAAATTAGGAAATGATGATTTGACACATATGTGTTCATTGTGGATGTCAAAGCAACATAATGAGAGCACATGTATAATGACATATACACGCTCAACACTTAATAAATGTTTGTTGATATTGAATTGAATTAATGTTCACAATTTTCTAGTTCTGAGTCAACAGGAAAGGCAAAATTTCTTTAATCCTTCACATTCTCTCATGACTTCATGGATACTATTCAAAAAACAAATAGAAAATTACTGAGAAGCCTATTATTTATTAATACTTCAAGAACAAGTGGACTCTTAATATCTGTATAATATTTTATAGGTTGATTTATCTTTGGGGGACTTTGCTTTTCATTTATAAAATGACAAGTCTAAATGACTTCTGAAGTCTCTTTTGACCCTACATCTATTCCTATGGCAAATAGAACTGGTTACTTAAAATTATTGGGAATTAGTTGCTATTAAATCTGATGAGTCTCTGTGCAGCCACTTATGTTGCTATTTGACTAAATTCTTAATTTATAAAGTAGCCCACAAAGACAGAACTCATTTAAAATGACTTCAGCATTCTTTTCTGAGGAAAAATTCATCCTGATTCACCAATCTCACCCTTGCTGTAATAGCATATCCATAGTCCTATGTAAGTTATCTGAGTCACATAAAAAGCATTAATAAGTCATGTTCTTTTAATACTTAAGCTCTTCTTATGGAGCACAAGTTCCCATGGATGCCATATTATCTCTTTCAGACCATTTTAGTATCTTTTAGTACTCTTATTTTTATTCATTTTTTCACTGGACAAGCATTATTAGTACCTACTATGTGTTATGACTGTTAATTTCTTGGAGAGAAAAAGAAGAGGGATCAGCCTGGTGATTTTGTTGATAGATCCTGGTTAGACCCTACCTCTATTACATAGGTCAGTATCTTCTATCCAAATTATTCTTAGACAAAGTTTTGAGATATACCCGGAACATTAAAAGATATAGCTAGAATCACATAGATAGCATGTGTCAGAAGCTCAACCTGAACATAGGTCTTCCTGGCTTTGAAATCATTTTTCTAATTACTATTTTGTGCTGTCTTCTGAGCCTAAATATAAAAATAGACCAGAAATATTCTCAGGTCTCAAGAAGCTTATTCCTAAATAGTAAGAGTTATATTTATGGCCACAAATGAGTATGACACAACTAAAAAGTGTATTATGACAATATATAAGTATAATAAACATGTTAAGTATATAAGAAGAATATGAAGTGTTATGAGGTTAGATGAGGGAAAGGTAACATACACCTACAATCAGTCAAAAAGCATTTAAACTTTTAAAAAGTAGGGACTATGGATCATCCCTATGCTATATGCATCTCTTGCTCTGTTTATAGCATCTAAAATAGTAGATATGGAATACACTTATTTTGAATAGAGAAATGTTGGTAGTAAGGTATTATATTCAAATTAATAATTCTTCCAGATCACTGAGATGAAATTTCAGTTACTTAATGTATTACAAGGAACTTCCCAGGTGGGAATAGAACCTTATCTCTAACTCAGTAGATAAATCCTAGGAAGTTGTTTGATTAAGGTTACTTGACCTGTGTTAGAGGGCAGATTTGAAATAAAGATTTTCTCATTGTCTAGTATTCCAATCACTTTGTCACATCCTCTCTTCTTTCCCTTACTAAATTCCCTCTGAAGTACAACCACTGTATGTTATTGGTTATGGTTCTTATGCTATAACCATAAGGAACAAAGTGATGTGGAAGCCTGATAATCTATGTTTAATTTTATGGCTCAACAATTGTGATAACAGTTTGAGAATTTTGTGGGGTCAAATCTCCAAAGCTGTTTCCCTATCAAATTAACTGGATAATTACTACATTACAAGTACATATTGTCTGACACAAATATTTTAGTTCCTGCTTTCTCTTTTAGAAAAGTAATGTTTACTTATGTTTTTAATTTTTGGTAATAGGACCTGGCATGAGAGAGCAAAACAAACTGAAATTTTAAGTAATTTTTTCCTCATTTCCTCTAAAACATGTGGAATATGTTTGCTTTATTGTTTTAAGCAGTTGTTTTATTGATCCTTTTATTTGATCCTATTATTATAAAATGGCTTGGTACAAAAGAACAGTATGCTGTAAATTTAATAATAAATAATGATATATTATTAAGACCTATTGCATATTTTCCCTCGCAGCTGCCAATCTTTCTTCTGCTATTTCATTTCTTACCATCTTACTTTAGAACATCTTCCCAGTTACTACAGGAAATAGTTTTTCTCTGTTCACCAACTCTTCATCTCTCAACATGCCTTCTGAAGGAAGGACAATCATCCTTAGTTGTTATTCATGTCAGTTCTTTCTCTCACATATTTAATTTCTCGCTAGTGTTTTGTCAGGAAAGTGGTTCCCCCTTTCCCCTTTTCTTTTGAGAATAAGTTTCAGGAGCCCATTATTGTCAGCTGAAATATTTTTGTGGTTTGGCATTTACTCCTCCACTTTCACTCTTAGAGCTGAGATATCTTACCTTGCTTCTGCTTGTTTTTACATATGGTACCTCCAAACTCCCAAGCCTAGATTTGATTATATTTTTAAGAAAAATCTTTTTGCATGTAAAATGTCTTGTATCCCATTCCTCACCTTACCCCAGTGGCCTACTTTGCCCTTCACCCCTGTTTAGTTTTAACTGGGAAAGTTTTCAGTTGCACCCTCTCCAGCAGTTTCTTAAATATTTTTCATCTTCCTGCAGTGGACTTCCCACAAGCCCTCAGAACATGAATCCAATGTCTCTTTTCCTTTCTTTTTAAGTGAGCTGCTTTGTTATCCTGATCATATTCTGTATTCACCCTTGAAGTTATATTCAGTTATTTTATGTATATTTTTGTAACAGTTGGATAAAAGCTATTTAGGCTCCTTTCTTTTTTTCATTCTAGCTTCTTGGCTCTGAAGTCTTTCTAGATCCTATAAAATTAATAGTCTTATACCAAATTGTAGGTATTCTCAGCCTGATTAAAAATCTTCATAGCTTTCTAAATATTTTTCCTCTTATAGATATAGAAATAGGCTCCTGCTCTAATTATACTAAAACATTTGAAAATGCTCACCTGCATGATTCCCTGTTTTCACAATTGGAGGACATTGCCAAATACTTAACTGAAAATCTTGAGACTACTTATAAAGAGTCTATTTTTTCTCACCGATTCACATTGGCAATACCCTTTCATTCACTTTTTCTGTCTTTGTTTGAGTTTCAGTGAATGAGATGACTGTTATCTTTATGATACTAATACTTCTGTTTGGGTCCTTGATCCCATGCTTTTTAGGTACATTGCTCCTTTAATCATTCCTCCTTATGTTTTAATTTTAAATTTCTCTTTGAATTTTTCTTTTTGTTTTCTTCAGCTTCTACCATTCTGCTTATAAACATTTCCAGATCTCCCCTATCCTAAAACAAAGCAAAACTTTTCATTCAATTTGCCATCCATTCAAAATATTATTTCTCTACTCTATTAAAGCTAAACTCCTAGAAAATGCTACTGATGTATTTTTTCTACCTTACCACTTTACACGCATTTCTCAATTATAATTTGAGTGACTTCATCATTAATTTGAAATTGTTTTTCTCCAAAATTATCAATTATCTTCTGTTTCAATAATGTAGTTATTAATACAAAAAGTACCTTAAGAATGTCCCAGACTCTTCTAAGAACCTTATATTCCCTTCTCTCTACTTATATAGTTATTCTCCTGGTGCATTACCTTATGCCTTCAATAGTTTTCTAACTTGTCTTCCAACTGGTCTCCCTTTCTCAAGTCTCTCTCTTATTATTATCAATTCTCAATTCTGTTGCCAAGGTGATTTTTGTAGAGCATGAGTTTGACCATGTCACTCTACTAAGTAAATTTCTGTGACCTTCAGGATCAAATACAAAATGCTCTGTTTGACATTCAATGCCCTTCATAACCCTTGGAGCCCTTTCTTTCTTTCCAGTCTTTTTTTCTTTTTGCTGAGGCAATTGAGGCTAAAGTGATTTGCCCAGGGTCATACAGCTAGGGAATGTTAAGTGTCTAAGATCAGATTTGAACTCAGGTTTCTCTGACTTCAGGGCTGGTGCTCTATCCACTGCATAACCTAGCTGCCCCTCTTTCCAGTCTTCTTAAATTTACTTCCTTTCATGTACTCCATGATATAGCTATACTTGGTCTACTTGCTTTTCTTTCTGTATGATGTCCCATCTCTTCAGTGCTTCTTTGCATTGGGTGTCCTCATACCTCAAATATTGTCCTTTCTTACCAACTTAGCTCCTCCCTATTTTCTTGGTTTTCTAAAAGATGTATCTTTTTTAGGATTTAGAAAGAGAGATTTGAGTAAAATCTAGGATCAAGGAGAGTAAATCCCACCTTCTGTAGTCCATCTTCCTCTAGCCCTTCTGCTAATGCCTTCTCTCTGAGATTACCTGCCATTTACACATATTTATATCTGAGTTCCTCTATTAGATATACCTCTCCCTCCAGTATGTTAGGAAACTTTTAAAAATTATAAATTGCAGAAATGCTAGGGGGAATTTCCTGGGCTGCTGCAGTTCCTTATACCAGTGAAATCACAGGTCCTGTTGAATGCTGTGAAATAACTAAGATTGACTCCAAAGAAGAGATAAGGAAATGTATTGTCCTCCCTTCTTTATGAAGAATTTTTTGAAATGTGGACCATGGATATGAAATTCTGCTTATAATTGAAGCCTTTCTTTTGTATTCCTAGGCATTGTTATCCTATCTGACATGGAGTAAACACTTAATAAATGTTTTTTGATTGATTCAGCATTTCCAAGATAAAGGATGTTCTTAATTGTCAAAAGATTGTGATACTAAACACAAGGATTTTTCTGATTAACACAAGGGATGGGATTGAAAAAGTTAGTTCCAAGTTTTCTCATCTACCTGCATTTTATATGAGTAAATATAGGAATATTTTGGCATGTTAAAAGAGCTTAATTCTTGAAAACAGTGACTCAAAAATTTCTCCAATCATTCCAGGAACCCCATTAAATTCAATAATTAAATATATATATATATATATATATATATATATATATATATATTAAATGTCTTCTTTGAATCAATTGTTTTGCTAGGCATTGAGACATAAAGCCAATTAAAAAAAAAAAATGATCCCTATCCTCAAGGAATTTACATTCTACCCAAACTAATAGGTTCTTGAGGAAATATAGGCAATTGGAAATTGAAGTGGAATAGAATGTGGGCATAATTGAAATCTATGCAATCGATCTCTTTGTCTATTTATACATGTGCAGTTTCCTTCTGTCCATAATAATATAACCAAGGGTAGAAGTTCTCACTTTTAGGTGACATGCATTAATTCTTTTATAATCATAACTTCCACAAAGTTCACTAGGAATAAGTCATAACTAGCACTGTGTAGTATTCAGGGCAAGCAATAAGAAACAATTTTGCCATTGTATCAGTGGTGGAGGATTGAGGAGAACCACTGGACATAAGAAACATGTGGAAAGACTGGAGATACCTGAAGACTTGTGCTTAGGAGAATTTCACCCCAGGCAATAATTCACCTGATATATAGTCTAATTCATCTATAGATGAAGTACACTCATCTTTCTGGCTTTATTAATTATCCTTATTAATTTGTGTTTATATTTCTTGAAAGTGTAAAAGCACTGTTACAATGTAAATGTAAGAAAGTTTCTTTTAAAAACATGCAACCTTCCAAAAGTATTCTTTAAAATTTTTGCTTTATAATTTTTGGTGTCCTGGGACAAATCTCTAGTAATCCTTTCCTAGTTATGGCTCAATTGGCAATGATGGTGAGGTAAGTCACAGTAGTACTAAGACAGTAGAGTGGTATCATATCCATATCTGATTTCTTAACAATTTTTGGGTGACATTTATGGTCCTTTACTATTTAAAAAATACTTTACATACACTTGGGCCTCATAACAATCCTGTGAGACTGGGCAGGTGTTAATGTCTTTTTTTTTTTTTAACATTTCTTTAAAATTCTTATTTAAAGTTTTGAACCCCAAATTCTATCCTTCATTCCATCCCTTTCCTCCTCCATGCCTGAGATGGTAAATAATTAGATATAGATTATACATGTGCAATTATGTAAAACATTTCTGTATTAGTCAATTTGCAGAAAAAGACTTAGATAAAAGAGAAAAAGCAAGAAAAAAAGGAAGAAAAAAGAAAAGAAAAGAAAGAAAGAAAGGAAGGAAAGAAGGAAGGAAGGAAGGAAGGAAGGAAGAAAGAAAGATTGTATGCTTTAGTTTGTATTGAAGTGATATCATTTCTTTCTTTGGAAGCAGATGGTAGGCTTCATCATTAGTCCTTGGGATTATCTTGGGTCATTGTATTGCTGAGAATAGCTAACTCTTTTCTAGTTCTTTATCAAACAATATTGCTGTTACTGTGTACACCATTGTCTTGGCTCTGTTCATTTCACTATACATCAGTTCATGCAAGTCTTTTTAGGTTTTTCTGAAATCAGCTTTAGCATTCACTTTTAATATCATTGTTAACTAGAAGATTGTATTGGCTTCTTGCTGCCCCCTTCAATGTTTGGAGTGAGGCAGACATACTTCACACGTGCCAAAATCCACTCCTAATTATTTTATTCCCTCTTTTCAACTTAACTTTTTGAATTTATTTTTTTTATTAAAGCTTTTTTATTTACAGAACATATGAGTAATTTTTCAACATTGGCCTTTGCAAAACTTTCTGTTCCAAATTTTCCCCTCCTTTCCTCCACCCCCTTCCCTAGATGGCAGGTAGTCTAATACAGGTTAAATATATTAAAACATATAATAAATCTAACATGCATAAACATTTGTACAATTATCTTGTAGCACAAGAAAAATCAGATCTAGAAAGAGAAAGAAAAAAAAACCTAAGAAGGAAAAAAATGCAAGCAAACATGAACAAAAAGCATGAAAATGCTATGCTGCAGTCCACACTCAGTTCCCACAGGCCTCTCTCTGGGTGTATATGGCTTTCTTCATAACTGAACAATAGGAACTGGTTTGAATGACCTCATTGTTGAACAGAGCCATGTCCATCAGAATTAATCATCATATAATCTTGTTGCTGTGTATAGTGTTCTCCTGGTTCTGCTCATTTCACTTAGCATCAGTTCATGTAAGTCTCTCCAGGCCTCTCCGAATTCATGCTGTTAATCATTTTTTACAGAACAATAATATTCCATGACATTCATGTATCATAGTTTATTCAGCCATTCTCCAATTGATGGGCATCCTTTCAGTTTCCAGTTTCTTGCCACTACAAAAAGGGCTGCCCCAAACATTTTTGTATATGTGGGCCCCTTTCCCTCCTTTAAGTTCTCTTTGGGATATAGGCCCAATAGAAACACTGTTGGGTCAAAGGGTATGCACAATTTGATAACTTTTTGAGCATAGTTCCAAATTGCTTTCCAGAATGTTTGGATCCTCAACTTAACTTTTCAGGGAATAATAGAAAAATACTAAAATGGAGATATGCTGATTAGTAAAGAGCAAAGCATAGTAAAGACAATTGGAATTTTTTTAAAGCCTAAAAACTCAATCAAAATAATCTTTGACCAACATTAATTTTGATTATATACACTAAGGAGGCACCATAGAGTCCAATATATTCATAGCAATATTTTGGGTTTTTCGGCAGCAAAACAGACAAACAAATAACTCAAACAAACTTGGAAGCTGAGTGAAAGTTGATTAGAGTATAGGTGAAACAATATAATGAAAAAGTATTACTAAGATACAATGAGTGAGAGTGCAATTCAACATTTATTATGAGTGTATTACATCCAAGTTACTGGGGATATAGAGGCAGAAAAGAAACAGTCCTTGTTCTAAAAGATCTTATGTTCTACTATTAGAAGATATAGCATAGACATAGATAAGTATATCAGAGTACATATAAAATCATTTCATGAAAGAGTTCTAATGACATGGATAATCAAGGAAGGTCTCATGTGTCTTAAAGGAAATTAGGAGTTTACTGAATTAGAGCTGAGAAAGGTGTGTATTGCAGACATGGTGGACTACTTATATGGAGACATACAGGAAAAAGATGTGTAGAAAAGAGCTAGTAGTCCTATTTGACTGGAATAGTGCATAAAAAAAGGAATATGAAATAAGATTGGAAAGGTCTGTGGGTCCAGATTTGGGGGTACTTAAATATCAGATTAAAGATATTACATTTTATTTCAGAAATTGTAAGAGCATTTTTAGATTATTTTTAGTGGTACAGGAGAATAATATGTTATGCATATTATTTGACACTACCAATCTGATAGCTTTCCAGAGTATAGATTTGAAAGAAAAGATTTTGAAATATGGAGATGAATATTATTGCAATAATATAGAGTAATGAATGATGAAAGCTTAAACTAGTGAGGAGGCTGTTAAAGTGAAAAGAGAAATGGATGAAGCAGATTATGTGGAGAAAGGATTGACAAATAAGTATCTAGGTGGCACAGTGGATAGAGTAGCAGGCTTAGTATCAGGAAGATTCATCTTCTGGTTTCAGACAATTATCAGCTATATGGCCCTGGATAAATCACTTAATCCTGTTTGCTTCAGTTTCCTTATCTGTAAAATGAGCTGGAGAAGAAAGTGGTCAATCTGGTATCTTTGCCAAGAAAATCCCAAATGGGGTCATGAAGAGTCAGACATGACTGAAAAATGACAAAATTTGGCAACTGTTTAAATATGAAGATAGAGTGAGAGAAAGGATAAACGATAATTCAGAATTGGGAATCTATATACTCAGAAAACTGGTGGCACTATCAACAGAAATGTGGATTCTTGAAGGAAAAAAATGGACTTTTTTGGATGAAATGTAATAAGTTACAATTTGGCTATGCTGAGTTTGAGATGTTCATGAGAGGAGAAGGGAAGAGACTGTCTCACCCTTAGTTTCCTAGCCCTTGACTAGGAAATTGTGAATTTCAGAAATCTAGAGAATTTTGGATGTATCTTCCTAATGCCATCCTAGCAGTATTCTTGCTGATATATTTACAGGAGAATGTGTTGAGGACTACAACAAGAATACTTCCAGAAACTGTGAATTACCCCTTTGCCACTTTGCAAAAGTTCCTTTTTCCTTGTTCTATGTAGATATTGATGGAAGAATCTGTTATAGAATTTTGGGGGAATGTTTTATACACTTTTTTTTTACTTTACTATTTCACTAAAATTCCCCTTTCTGAAAGCTGTTTTTCTAACTGATATCAATTGGTAATCATAGAGGGAAGCATGCAAGTAGGGGATTCCTGAACTATATAGCAATTTAAAAGACCTGTTTCTCCCCCACAATTCCTCAAGGTTAACCCTGGAACTCTGAGAGTGAATGGGGGCAGCTGGGCTCTGGTAATCTGACCTACCAGCATGAATAAAAATTAGGAGAGTAGCTCCAGAGCATCTGGTACACATCAGTAAAATTTTTTTAAAATCATGGAACACAATTCTACCACTCCAGTTTTATAGGACAGACCAATGTATCTTCTGGAAATACAAAGGGGAAAACATCTTTCATTCTGTGTTCCATGAAAGCATGTTGGAAAATATATTCTATCACATTTCTGAAAACCAAAAACGAATTTCCTGACACTGTTGACAAACTCATTTACAATGTGTAGGTCAGATAATCAAACTAATAATGCATCTACTAAATCCATCACACTTTCCAGTACTAACTTTGTTTTGTGGCAGGGAAATGAAGTAGCTGATGTGGGTCTGAATATTTTGAAAAGAAAATGCAGAGAAGGGAAATAAAAGTGTAAAAATGGACTGGGAAGTGATGACGAAGGGATGAAATTTAGTCCAATGCTGAGAGTGTACCATTGTTCTTCAATGATTTATTGCATTGCCTTGCTGCCCTGCATTTTTTTTTTTTATTAGTTCAAGTAAGAAACAGAGGGAACAATGCAACGTTTGTGTAGGGCATGAAAGTGTCAAAGAGAAGGTAGATTGGCATGGTAACAGCTGCTCTAAGATGTTATTTGATATAGAACCACTCAGCAGTCTGATAGGAAAACAGCTGGAGAGCCTGCATCTGAATGTCAGGAAGAGGAGGAGGAGAGGAGAAGAAAACAGAGGACCCAGGGAGCTGAGGTCGGGTTTATGTCAGGGCCATGAACACTGATGCATGACATAATAGCCAACAAAATAATAATAAATAATCTCTCTCACAATCAACCCTTGACCCCAACACACTCTTCTAGTCAAATATGGCATTAAAAGGGGATGTTAAATAATGAGACATTTAAAACTTATTAGCCAAATATGATCCAGCTAAGATTTTTAAAAGCTGCCTTCAGACAATTAAACTGTGTCTACATAGTCAAGAATGAAGGGGAAGAAGTGACAATTATCTAGTTAACTTAATCAGTTCAGACAGTCAAACTGGATTACTCAGTCTAAAGTAATCTGCACAGGGGCTTCAATTATGCATTTTAACTGTCTATATTGATCAAGTTAGTAAAATTCCATTGAACTTTTGACTTGTTTGGTCCAGTTCTGATTTCATATTAAATCAGTTTCTATATCACTAGCTAAAACAAAACAACAAAAAACCCAACAATATATGAATGGGAGAAGAAAGGAAAATTTAAATAAATCTGAGAAAATCTAGTGATAATCATAAACCATGCTATCTCTAGTAAACTTCTTTGGAAATTTGACATGACAAACATTCTAATATATTAATTATAAAAGTAATTTTATTCATTATGATGTTTATATGGACATACATACATATATGTATATATGTATGTATACAGGGAGTCCTAAAAATTTGAGCAATTTAAGCTTTAATAACTTTGTATATAGTTGTATGCATATATGTATATATACATATATGTGCATATATACATGTTATTATTTAAATTATTACCTAAAACATTTAAGGCAGTCTCAAACCAAAAGAGACACAAAATTATAGAAATAAACATGCCAGCAGCATGTATTCTGATGATCCTTACCAAATTCCATCCTTCTTGCCCCTTCTCACCATTTGATCTAAATAATTCCCTTCTTCTTCCATATATTTTTTCATCTTTTGGCCTCCCAGATCAAGAAGGTTTCTTCTGGCTCTTTTTCTACTTGCCTGCTCTTTCATTTTTGATGATTAATCTTTTCCTCCTATTCTATGTATTTCATCTAGATAGTTCAATGGATAGAGCCCTATGTCTGGAGCCAGGAAGACTCATGTTCAAATCTGGTTTCAAATACTTACTAGCTGTGTGGCCCTGGGCAGATCACGTATCCTGTTTGCCTCAGTTTCCACATCTATAAAATAAGCTGGATAAGGAAATTGCAATCTCATTCAGTATTTTTGCCAAGAAAACCCCAAATGGGGTTATAAAGAGATGGACACAACTGAATAATAATCCATTTTATATGTATGGGTGAATCTTGGAATTTCTTCTCTTCTCTCTTCAAACTCTCTCCCTTGAAAACTTTAATCATGTTCATAGTTTTCATTATCACCTAGAATCATTTCTTAACACATTTCTGTCTATGCTTAAGTCAATTTTTATATCTGCTATTTGACATTTTGGGCTTCAAGACTCAACTCCACTGCCACCCTCTGTAGATCATCCTGATCTATTTATTCACCTGAGTATTCCAATCTAAGCTTAATTTTTGTTTACTTTGAATGTATCTTTCATGTATTGATTTATTCACATATTTTCTCCTCTATTAGTATGTAAAATCCCTGAATGAAGGGACTACCTTTATATGTTTGGTCTGTATTTGTATATCCACACCATATATCAAGTACTTATTGAGTGATTGCTGATTAATATACATAAATTATATATCCTGTAAGCAACTTGTGGTATGAATGCTACTCAGTTGACATATGAGATTCTAACTAGTCCACTTTCTTTTCTCTTTCTCTGGCCCCAATTTTTGTTCAACAAGTCAATAAATAATTATTGTCCAAAGTATCTGCAATACACTACTAGGCACTGATAATGATAAAATTGAAAACAACAAAGTTCTGGTACTAAAAAGAGCTCATAAAATCATGCATTTCTTCCTTTCTTCTTTTCTTTTACCTATTACTTTTCCCTTGTATACTCTTTTTTTTTTAACTTGCTTTTTTTCTTCTCCTAGTTTTCCTTTATTTAAATTCTCTAAACCCCAGTTTCTTACACTATAAGATCTAATGCATTTTCTAGTTGGATGTCCTATAATCACTTTTTCTATGACCTAAGCCTGCCAATGAAATTGTCCAATTTTGGGGGGATAGTCAGAACTATAGAGATTGTTGACATCAGCCTGCTCACTAAGGACTGAAAGGGCCTTTAGAGGTAATTGAATACAACCTACCTTATTTAATAGATGATAAAGCTGAGGCCCACAGAGATGAAATGATTTGTTTAAGGTCATATAAATAATAAATCATAGGATTGTAGAAAGAGTCTTAGAGACAAAGTAAATCAACCACTTCAAAAAAACAAAAAGAACCAAAACAGGGTCAGATGGGTTTGTAAAAATCAAACCTTTAAAGAACAATCAGTTTTAAGCCATGCAAATTATTTTTTAAACAGTAAATATCTTGCCCAATTGCTATTATGAGAACAATATGATTCTGATATATAGACCAAGGAAAGGCAAAATGAGCAGAATATAGTCAAAGCCATAATCATCTCAGAGCTATATACAAGTCACTTAATCTATATATTCCTCTTTTTTTTTTTTTTCACATTGCTAAGATGAAGATAACAATTGCCCTGGACTTTGCAAGGTTATTGTAGGAATCAAATGAGATAATATTTATAAAGTGCTTAGCAGAGTACCTGGCACATAATAACACTACATTAATTATTGTTAAATGTTAGCAGTTATATATATATTTTTAAATTTTACTATTATTTGAAAAAAGATAAACCATCAACTATTATTTTAAAAAAACAGAAAAAAATTGCCGGTGTCAAAAATGAATAATGAGAACTCAAAACAAAGATGAAATAATGGAAATGATGAGAAATGATCTTACCCAATTATTTGTCAACAAAAGTAATAATTTAAGTCAGATGGGTACTTACTAAAAATAGAAAGTTCCTAGATTAGTAGAACACAAAATAAAGAATTTAAAAACAATATTTGAAAAAGAAATTGAACAAGCTCTAAGTGAGTTCACAAAGAAAATAAGAAACTCACATCAGATGAATTTATAAACAAATTATAGAAAAGTTGTCCTTTCTTTTTTTGCAAAATAGACTTTATTGAAATAATTTCAATATTGTTTACTTTTCCTTCTCTATCTCTTGCCCCTCCCAGAAAGCTATGCCTTATAATAATGTTTAAAAATAAAATAATTTTAAAAGTTCTTATTTATTTATTACTCCATTAATCCCGATAGACCACAATCTCTTAAGTTTTGTCATTGATTTTACCTCAGTCTGAACCTGGAAGATTTGGTTGAGAAGACTAATTGTCATCTCAACCTTCTGTAATCTGTTCTTAACTCTTCCTTTACTTCAGATGTGGGAAGATATGACAGTGTCCAGTAGGCACTATCTAGTCAAGCTTAGTAAAGTTCTTTCTTAGTTAAGTTCTTCCTGCTAAGTTTCAAACCCTCTGCCACAATTATCCAGAGAGCTAGGGGAGAATTATTGCTTGTCCCCATCTCTTAGGTAAGAGAAAAGCTTTCAAAATCTATTTCCCACTAGGCTTCAAGCCTGGTTCTTTCCACATTTCTTGAGATCTCAGTGTTGTGACCCTGGAGACTTTCTCTTTATTTCTCCTCTCTTTATATCTTCTGTTTTCTTGGTTGGTCTGCCAAAGAATATTCTAGTTGGATTGAAGTAGCTGGCTATGTCTTTGGTGGTGAAATTGCTTCTTTTGTTTCCTGCCCTGGACTGTGACCATGTGGCTCTGAAACAACATAAAATTATCATGATCCCTGATGTTTTCTCATGCATTTTCCCACAATGATGTCTCCTTCTTAGAAAGTTATTGTAGCACAGTAAAAAGATTACCTAATTTGAAGACCTGAGACCTGAGTTCAAATCTTTCCTTGCTTACTTTATATGATCTTAAATAAGTTATTTAAGCTCTTTAGATCTCTGTTTCTTCATCTGCAGATTAGATGTTAAACTATGAATCAACAGATAGAGGAAAAGGAAAGAACTAAGCATTTTTATATAGCATTTAGTATGTGCCAAGAACTATGTTAAGTGCTTTTTTTTTTTAATACAACTATCTCTTTCATTTGATTGACATAAGAATGAGGAACTGTTATTATCATCATTTTACAGTTGAGGAAACTGAGACAGATAGATATGAAATGACTTGCTTTGGATTATACAGCTACTGAGTGCATGAGGCAAGATTTTTAAACTCGTCTACCTGACTCTACACCTCCACTATAGTACCTTGTTGCCTCTGAAAGTGGTTTCCCACTTTTTTCCCTGCCCATGGACTGGTATGACAGAAAACATAATGAGAATTTGTAAGTGAAGTATAAAGGTTTTTTAAAGGGGTCAATTCAAACACTTCAGCAAAAAACTAAATATAGAATCCACTTGTCTGAATAGTGTTCTGTTCACTATTAACAAACTTCTGGGTTCTTTAAATCTTTACACAGTGAATTACCTCACTGAAGTACTTCAGGGATCTTTATTTCATAGGTATAGACTCTCCTTTGTCCCAAGGCAGAGCAAAACTCCTCAATGTCTTAGTTCTTTCTGAAAAAAAAAAAATCATCATCCAGTGGCCAACTCTTTGATGATAAGACTCTTCAAACCTAGCTGGTCTTTTCCTCTGGCAATAGACCAAGAACCCATAGCTGGGCTCTTACTAGAATCTTCCCAATTTGGTATATGATAGAAGAGATTATTTCTGGCTTTAACCTTTGAGACCATTATAGATACATACAAAAATGCACACATATCTGTAGAGATATATACATGTGTGTATATCTTTATAAATCTTTGTCTGTCTGTCTATCTATCTATCTATCTATCTATCTATCTATCTATCTATCTATCTATCTATCTATCTATTGTCTCTCCTGGAAAAGCTACTAGTTTGAATACTAGCATGCCAGATTGACCTGATTCCAGAAAAAGGTAATCAGCCTTTTTTGTTGTTGTTCTTTCTGGCTTATGTTCCCACAGGGTGGGGGAAGAGTGAAGCTAGAACCAGTTTTTATGAGCCTATAAGAGTCGATTGTTAAATTTCCAGTGTGAGCACTTATACCTTGGAAATTGAAAACACTACAAATCAGAGCTTGATTTATTGTTTTGTCAATTGTTGAGACTTAAGAAAGTGATGGAGAAAATGTTAATAATGTATTAAACTTAAAAGTGTGTCATGACTACATTCTTTCCTCCTGAGAACAAGTTGTTAAACATTTGCCAATATACTCCTGCTCCCATTACATAGTAGTATCTCCCAGGGAAAGTCTATAAAAATAAGGTTTAAACATATCTCAGGCTAGCACCCATCCAAAAGGCAGTGCTAAGATATCTGTAAGAAATGTACTCAATGTACATGACATACTAGAAGTCAAATATAGGAATGCTTAAAACACAGGGAAAGCTATGAACACATATTAACAAAGATTTAAAATACAAACCAACAACCAAGCACACCTAAAGGCAGCTTGTGGAATTGCTGAAGAGATTAATCATCTTGAATCTGAACTTTTGAGAAAATCACAAGCCCAGAACTTCAGGTTATCTGGGTATATCTCTTTTGTCTCTTTGGGTTCTTGATAATCTTTGTTGTTTTTATCTGAGAAACTGTGAAGCTGCAAGAAGCATCTCTCACTAGGCAGCAGGTATTGACTTTGGAACCTAGAAAGTCTCAGACTTAAGAGGCATTTACCAAGATTCTAAATATGTGTTGTCCATGATTGATATTTAGTGATTTGTGCTCAGGGAAAGAAATATCAAGTTGAAAAAGGATCTAAAAACCTAAAGTCTACTTTCAGGTTCACTTAGGAAAATACTTATTCTTATTGCCATGAGAGTATAGCTGCTCTTGCTGAAGATGTAGCCAGGGGAGGAGATGATGTCTTGGTCACAGTTCCTCATTTGATACAATGGTTCACTTAGAGCCAGAGAGTTCAAATAAACAGTCCCTTTACTAAAACATATTCCAATACCCCCCAAGTAAATGTAGTTTCTAAGGCTATTTAAAAGTGATTCAAGAATGAAAGCAAATAGAAGCCACTAGTAAGAAGTTTAAATCAGTTAGCAAGGTTTCCTTAGAATATCTGTGGCTTCCTGCCAGTCTTGAGTTAACTTTATACTTTTATTCAAAAGGATTCCCACTAGAGTCCCAGATCAATCTACCTAGCAAGATGCATGCAAACTTCCCAGTTCTGTATCATAGCTTCCTTGCTTAATAATCCTAGCTGGTGTTATGGGAACATGGTATGTGTGTGTGTGGGAATGGCTCAACTCACACTTCTCCAGTTCTATTTCTATTCTAGTCTCCAATGGGGAAAAGGGAACAGGGAAAGAAATCCCTTTCCTCTTACCAAAGTTTAAGGGAGAGCTGGCAGACCCCCAAAGTGATACACTGTGTAGCTCTTAAAGCCTACTGAGTGAATAGGTCTTCTATGTTCAGTGAGCAATCATCTTTTATATGACCTACTCTCTCCTGGCTTCAAGGGATAAACCAGGAACCAGTTTGTCATATTTGTACTTTAGAAAGGGATCATAACCCACTTTTCCACAGAAAGGGGCTAATATGTATGTACAAATCCATGGAAGGTACTTAGTCCAGCAAATCAATGGTGTGTATGTATGTGTGTGTGTGTGTGTGTGTGTGTGTGTGTATTTGGTTTTTGAAGGACACCAACTAGTTGTATGACCCTGGGAAAATAATTTAATTTGTCTGCCCGTTTCCTCAAACATAAAATGAGGATAATAACAGAATGTCCCAAGGTGGTTGTAAGGAGCTAATGAAATAATAATTGTAAGGCATTTAGCATAGTGTCTGGCACATAGAAAGTTCTTTTTTAAAAGTTAGCTATTTATCATTATTATTAATTATTTTAGTTTTTATTAATATATGGGACTGGACCTGTGTTTTCATCAGTGTATAAGTTGCTTTGGTCACTAAGAGGTCACATGATTACTACAGCATCACATAAACAGAATGCAGCAAAGACTAGTCTTTGAACCCAAGACATTCCTAACTCCAGGGCAAGCATGCTATAATGCTGACTATATGTCCCTGGTGCAAATCAAAAATTTTGAAGAAGAGAAATTTTTAAAAAACAGTCATTTCAAGTTACCATACTTGAACCTCCTAGCTTTTTTATTGTCTCCATCTATAACGAGGATAGTAATTACATTTTGTTTATTTTCTCTCTCCTCTAGTGAATAACAAATAAATTGTAATAAATTAATCCTTTTTATGATTTCAGTGATATGTGTTCAATGTGGCATCTATTCTAGAAGTGTTTTCTCAACCCTTCACTTTCATTGGCAATTTGGATTCTCCAGGACATGGAAACTTATCTCTCAGAGTTTTAGAATATCTCTAAGGTACCAGGAGATGTTGAGAATAGTTTTTTTTTTTTTTTTTTAATATTCTGGTTCATGAGCGCCTACTGGTATGATTCTATGAATATCAGGTAGACAATAAGATTTTAGAAAGTAGTATTTACCAGGGGGTATAGATAAATAGGTAGTACAAAACATCCCACCAAAAATCTTTGACACATTCTCTCACAAGTAAATACATAGTCCAGAGAAATGAGCACTAATGCTTAGAGAACACATATGGCAAAGGAATAATTCACATCTCCTTGTTGCTAGAAATTGCCTCCACCACCCCCACCCCTCCACTTACAAGGGAAAAAAAGAAGCTTCCCCTAAGTCAAGGTGTGACTTTTCTTTTGGGCTCCTTAAATAGATCCTTTTCTGAGCTGCCTTTTGTCAATGTGTCTTTGTCTTTCAAAGAAGATTTCACATTTGGGTATTTATTCCTTTGACTCAAGGCTTTGATTACTGCTGATATGTAGATAACTCCAGAGAATTAACAGCTTGTTTTTTTGAGTTGTCAGTCACTTAAATCTTTTTTCTTTTTAATTGGAAAAATTAGAGAGCAGAAAACGATTGTGAGTTCTCTCCTGAAACCTCTCTCTCCTCCCCTTCTTAGTCTCTCTCTCTCTCTCTGTGTCTGTCTGTCTTTCTCTCTCTTCTCTCTTTCTCTTCTTCATTGGGGATCTCATTTATTTCCTTATCTTCAATTATGACTTTTATGCACATGATTTCCCCAAACTATGACATTTCTACAAGTGACTTCTACCCCCAACTTTTCCCCAAGATTCAAGTCTTCATTTCTGCTGAACATTTCTACTTTGATACTGTCTCCTTTAACTCTAAAATTTAATGTAACCAAAAATTACCTCCCCGCCAAATTTTCTCCTTCTCAACTTCTTTCCAAGCAGTATGCACATATTGAGTAGCTGCCCAATAAATGGTTGTTGAATTCAATTTTGAGCAATAAAAAGGGACCAGGAAAACAAGAATTTTTATTTTTTATTTTTTTTAAGTCTTTAGTTTTGCCTATGGATAGCACTGGATCCAGGAAATTTTTGTGAAAGCAAACAAACAATCCTCTCCTCTCCTTCAAAATTCATGATATTTAGAACATGCTGTATCCCTTCTGAGCCCATTTGGAAGGCTTCTAATAAATCCACATGCAAAAATTCCAATGGCAAATAATAATAGGCTTTGAAAAGCTCTTCAAGTACATTGTATTTGTACTAGATAACTCATGCAAAAGAAATACAATGAGCTAAGCCCAGGATTAAGTTCAAGTCACCTCCCTTTTTGTTTAAAGGAAACCTATGCTGGTTCATTTCTCAGACAAGCTTGGACTGAATTTTGGTTGACTTTAATGGGGTCCATCCAATTTGCCATATGCTTTTGGCTAAAAAATTAAAAATAAAAATATGACATACCTTTTTTGTAATTGTATAGACCAAAGATGTGATTGTAGAGTTCCATTAATAAAAGCAAATGCTGGAAACCAATTTGATTTTATCAATGAAAGATTATAAAGGTCCTGTTGGTAGTTTGGCATAACCATTTTAATTGTCCACTTACTATAAAGACTTTCTTACAGTTAGACTTAGTTTCCTCTCCTTCCTCCCATAAATGTACAATTTAAAAATCCTCTTGCTTGATAGACAGAAGGGTGAAGAAGTCATATAGAAATTATTCATTTAAATGTTTTGCTCAAAATCTTTTTTGAGTTTCCATTTATAAGGCAGCACCAAAAGTAATTTTTTAAGAACATTAAAGTATTTTTATGGATGAATACTTCTATACTTATATTGAAGTTATGAAGGCTGGGTAAAGGGGTGAGATAGGGAGAAACTTGGATTATTTAAATTGAGCACTTAAATGTTTAAGGTATAGAACTATAATTACATTGTTGTTAATTCCCATTTACCAAGAATTGGACTAGTATATATTTTTTTCAAAACCTGCCATTAGTTTCAACCATGAGTGAATAAAGTCTTCGTACAATGGAAAAGAGAAATGCATTTGGAGTTAGAGGATCTCTATTCAAATCCTGGCTCTGTCACTTAGAATGTAACTATGGGTGACTGTCTTTAACTTCTCTGACTCAAGGTTTCTTCAACTGCAAAATAAAGGCGTTAAATTCATTGACTTCTAAATTGACTTGCAGCTCTAAATCTACAATTCTATAATTTCTATAATATGTTGGTGGTATTGACTAATAAAACAGTTTTGCATAAATAATATGGCTTAGATATCACAATGACCACTGGATCACCAATCTTACCATTTGTTTCACTTACAAAATGCTTTCTAGGTATTAAATAATCAAAGCCCTAGTGCATTGAGAACATAGAGTATAAATCTCGAACATATGCTCTGGTGATAGGAAGATTCTTGCTCATTTCCTACTTGAATGTGAGTCCTAATAAACTCTGGGAGTGTTGCCCTGCATCCCATTCCAAGAATTTCTTTAATGCCTTTGAGAGGCACTTAGGAAACTGTCCTCCTTGGGGCTGTACAAACTGCTGGCTAAAAGCTAAATTATCTTCTACTCCAGCTGGGTCTAAGTTTCTGACTTAGTTACCAAGGCAGAATGAATCTTTAAACCTAGGGAGCCAAATAGGGTAACTGGAACAGACATTAGTTTTCATTTTAACATAAGTAAAAGAGTCAACTTTCTTTTTTCAAAAGCATAGGATAAATTTGAAACACTAAGTAAGCAACCATCTATGAAGAATCTACTGTATGCTCACTCCTATAGCAAGCTACCTAAAATAAAAAATGAATATGGGTGCTGTGAATAATTATACACTGTAAATTAATTGTATTAATTATAATAGTTTACATTTACACAATGCTTTAAGGTTTGAAAAGCACTTTATATATTATCTCATTTGATAGAAAAACACAGTGAGATAGGTGTTATTATTATCTCCATTGCATAAATAATAAAACTCTTGAAATGTTTTAGTAGCAATGGTGTGTGGGGTATCTATCTGTTATCCTTGACTTCGGCTTCATGACTGACTGGATACCTTCTTTTTCAGTTACACATCTTTTTGATGATAACTATTACTCTCTATCTTCTTTCCTATTCATTGGTAATTTGTTTCTGCAGATTTATATCTACCTCACAAATTCCCAGGGTTCTTTGTCTAACTCATGACTTTAATTTATGAAAGACTGCAGTATTCCATGACTTGTAGCAATAAAGTATCAATAAAAAATGTATTAAAAAAATCTGGGCCTTAGTTTCAGAGAGTAACCTGAAGACATTAAAAATACATGTTCTTGGAGAGTACTGCTCCCTAACTCACCCAGTTTAGTAATATAAGAGCCATTGATGAGTCAGATTTCATTATTTATCAATACCAAAACTTAGATCTGTTCATTCCTTTTTTAACTTGAGCCATTTTGCCCCTTTGTAAGCATGCTGATGGCCCCTCTACTCCCAAGGTTTATCGTATTGGTGCCAAATAATATAGTCACCCAATCAGTTTACCCTTATTGCAGTTCAGAACTGAGCTCAAGTGTTCTGCCAGTTTCAACATCCTCTGATAGCCAGGCTTATAGGTAGGTGCCAACATGTTCATTTAAAATCATTTTATCAAAGGAAGTACAACCTGTTCTCCTTCTAGCCCCAGATTAATGATTGTACCTTAGAGACTGAATAGGTTAGCCTTGACTTTCTTACTAGAATATAATTTTCATGATGGTATAGGCTGCATCATCTTTTTATCCTTTAATTATTTCACAAATAGAAAGCATTCAAAAATTGTTTTTTAGTTTTATGATTTGGTAAAGAAATGATACCTACCTTCATGTTTTAAAGGGATGCTCAGAAGAGGTAAAAGCAAGATTAATTCTTATGTATTAGAAATAAGTAGATGGCTCAGTGGATATAGTGTTGGAGTGGAGTTAGTAAGTCCTGGGTTCAAATGTGATTTCAGATATTTATTAATTGTGTGACCCTGGGCAAACAATTTGATTTCTTCCTGCTTCAGTTTCCCCATTGGCAAGATGGGGATAATGCAAGCAATGATAATGTAAAGATAGAAACCCACCAAGGCTGTTGTTAGGATACAATGTGATATTTGTAAAGCGCTTCAGGAATCGTAAAGAGTTACATTGTTATTATTAGTCTTATTGTTATTCCTTGCAGGCTGAGCTAGGATATTGATGAAAAATCTCAAAGAGCAAAATTTATACTTCATTGAAGAAAATAGTCTTTACTATCTAAATATGTAATGTGATACCACAAAAGGCGGTGGAGTCCACCTTATTGAATATGTTCAAAGAAAACTTGTCAGGGATAGCATACAGGTGATTATTTTTCATGCACAAATTGCTTTACCTTTGCCTTCAGAAGAAACCCCAGAGTTTCCTTCCTATTATAAAGGTGATTTTGTCTATGTGTTGTATTTTTAATCATCAATGATATTTACATGCAATTGACTAACCTTCAAAAGTCCTTAAAACAATTCATTCTCTTGGTAGTTTAAGTATTTTGCTCTTTGACAGGAATAGTCTGCTTTCAGTTGTTATAATCTCAACTCTGCTACTGATATTATCATTACTGCTGAATTTGAAAAATCACATCGAGAATTAGTTAGGAGAAATGAAATGACAGAAGACCTTATTGATTTTGGATCACTTCCAAATGGAAATAAGACAAAGACGGTAATACTTTCAAGAAATTGACTGTGAAAAGTTGCTGAACATATGAGTGAGTCTTGCTACCTATATTTCATAGGGTAAGTTTGAGCCACATCCAGCCTCCCCAACCATTGTTGGGAGGGATCAAAAAATTCAAATTGAAATACTTTGGACCAATATCAAGAAGGAGGAGAAACCATCTGGAGAAATGGATGATGCAAAGCCATATGCTTGGGAGGAGGTCAAAGGAAAGGCAATGGATTCAGTGGCCAGAGAGAAAAAAAAAAGATAGCTTGATGGGCTTTGCTTCCATGACCTCAATAACAGCAAACACTTGGGAAAATCATCAGGTCACATTGCAAACAACACATTCTAAGAAATGATGACAGATCCATTTGTTTGCTGTTTGGATCGACAGGAACTCATAAAATGAACAAAGGCACATGATCAGAATTGTCTCACAGTAAGAGTTCTTTGAAATTGCAAGCTCAGGCTTTGTTTATCAGAAAGAGTGCTAACACATTTAAACTTACAAAATTAACAAATAAATGACTAGAAAGATAGGTAAATAATTCATAATTTAATTGCTGATAGACACTTAAGCAAGATATTTTTTATCTCTGGAGTCTTTAATTTATTTTTGTTTCCCTCTCAAATGGATAACATGATACTTATGTAAAGTCATCTGTTTGTTTTATTTGTTATAGGTAAACATCAATATACATTAATTGTGTGATAAAAATAAAATGTAATGATATTTCTCTAAAAAGAAGAAGTTAGGCTACTGAATTGTGGTAAATCATGGCAGGAAAGATATCCAGGGTGGATGAATTCAAACAGATGGGTCAACAAATTGTTAATGAGTGAAGAAAAGAATTAGAGTTAGCAAGTTAAAGATGGGATGAAAATAGATAGGAGTAGGAATTGTCAAAAGCTAAGGCTCAGAACAAGCTGAAAAGATAAAGACAAGAACTCAGTGCTATCAAATAAATAATTTATCACACTCACTGAAATCTTTGGATCCACATATTTCTTTGAAGAACAGTAGAGTGATAGAGCATGAAATTGGAGGTTGGAAAGATCAGGGTTCAAATGTTTTCTTTATTAGTTAATAGTGATATATGATTTTGGGCAAGACTCTTCTTTTATATGTGCCAGACTCAGTCTTCTCATCTGTAAAAAGGAGAGAATTGTATTGTGAAGTTCAAATAAAATGATTATTACTTTGATGCCATCTGCCATTCTGTTTCTTAAAAAGATGGAATTATCAGAATCTAGGGACTCCATACCAAAATAATAATAATAATAATAATAATAATCACCACAGATGAATTTAAGAATGCTGGACAAAATAGCTCCTAAAAATAGCAAAACAGCCTTAACAGAGCAGTTCAGCACTGGAATTTTGACTACTTATCAGCTGAAAATAAGGTGAGAAACAGTGGGCAAAGGATTGAAAAGGCCAGAGGAAATAGCAATGAGGAGTGATAAGATACACTCTTTGTATTTATAAGTTTCTTTTTTGTTCTCTAATCTATTTTGTATTGTGTGATTTATCTTTTCAGGCTTAAATAAAAATTAACTAACTTCTGTTTTATTATGTGAAAATACCTTTTTTTTATCTAAAACATAGGTAAGAATAGAATAACACATCCTTGAGATTTCAAGCTTTTCCACACATAAAATTGTCCATTATCAATGACTACATTGACACACTGGCTACTCAATATGCTAAGTTTTTCTCCTTTCTCTTTTAGCTCCTGATACCCATCTTACCCCAACTCAAATCCTCTCTGTTTCAGTCTTTCTGTCTGTCTGTCTGCCTTTCTCACACAGACACCCCAGTACACCACTATTCATCTTGGAAGCAGAAATAGAAAAAAATCTAAAAGAGAAACTACATAGCTTCTTCAGGGTATAAAGAAAATACTCCAACTGTAGTGGGAATGTTACAACTTGCTTATTTAAACCTATCAGCTGTGTGACTATGGGCAAATCACTTAGCTTAAGATTCAATGGACTCTTAAGATCTCTTCCTGCTCTAATTCTGTTATCATCCTTTACAAGGCACTTCTGAGACTCAAATGACAATTTGTGAGCTAAATCTATAAGTTTATAGAGCTCAAGAACAGAAAATCAAATTTTACAAATGTACAAAGAATTTTCCCTTAAAAAATAAGATCTAAAATTCAGTTCCCAGGATCAGTTAATTTGATATGTCAACCTTATTTGTTTATCCTCTTCAAGAAATGTTTTATGTGATGAATGTGGCATGTTAAAAAAGCCTGATTGTTTGAAAATATAATGCAAGATGTTTCAAAGGTGAAAAATGGCCAGCATGAACAATCTGTAGGCAGTATGAAACAGTGGATAGACAACTGGCCTAAGAATGAATAAAATAGGATTTAAGTTCCAACTCTGATATGTAATGACCATGTAATCCTCAGCAAGGTTCTAGGACCCAGAAGTGTATAGGTCTAGAATTCTTGACTATAAAACTCCCCAGTGTCCCAGGACTCAGATTAAAATATAATTAGAAAAGAGCACAGATACCAAATTTTAAAAAATTATCAAAGAAAACTGTCCTGATATTAAATCCAAAAAGTAAAATTGAAACAATGAAATATTTCACTAATTGAATTGAAAGAGATCCTAAAATGAAAATTCCCAGAAATATTAAAGCCAAATTCCAGAGCTCCCAGATTAAAAAGGAAATATTTCAAGCAGCCAGGAAGAAAAACAAATTAATATTATGGAGGCACTGTTGGGATCACACATGATATAGCAGCTTAGAAAATTAAAGGAACAGGGCTTGGAATATAATGTTCTTGAAAGTGAAGGAGCTAAGATAACAGTCAAGAATAACCTATCCAGCAAAACTGAATATAATCCTTCAAGGGAAAAAATGGATATTTATGAAAAGAGGACTTTTAAGCATTCCTGATGAAAAGTCCAGAGATAAGTAGAAAATCTGACATTCAAACATAAGAGTCATGAGAAACACAATAGGTAAACATGAAAGAGTAATCATAAGGGATGCAATAATTTTTTTTTTTTTTTTTGCTGAGGCAATTAGGATTAAGTGACTTGCTCAGGGTCACACAGCTAGGAAGTGTTAAGTGTCTGAGGCCAAATTTGAACTCAGATCCTCCTGACTTCAGGGCTGGTGCTCTATTTACTGCACCACCTAGCTGCCTCAATGCAATATAAAATATCACACTTGTAACTCCTAAGAACTTTATTATTATTAGAGCAATTAAAAAGGATACATATAGACAGAGGGCAGGGGTATGTCAATTATGTAACGTACTCCAAAAATATAAAAAATATAAAATATAAGAGGGATACATTGGGAGGAGGAGGAAAGGAGAGGTACAATGGAGAAAATTTTCTCACTTAAAAGAATTATGCCAGGAAGAGGTTTTTTCCATGATTGTAGACAAACTAAAAGCAAAAAAAGACCCAATTAACAGATGCAGAGAAACTACATTTTGCTAAAAGATATCATAGAAAATGAATATAAAAAATTTACCTGACCTGACCAGCAGGTCATCAACGTGGGTCAAGCGAGCAGGACATAAGCCGGGGGAGCAGAGCTCGTAAGGCCGAATGGCCTGGGGAGACACAGAGGTCTGGGGACAGGATCGCAGAGAGGAAGGAGACAACTCTAGGTTATGGTAGATTATGTCTCGAGTTTATTGAGTTTGCACAGAGTATATATAGGCAGATGACCACAATGTAGTAACAGCACATAGAGCAAGAAGACAGATGGGGTGTGACACTCTGAAATGAGGGGTGGGGGTCAGGTGTCAAAGGTTAGGGGCTCCAAGGGTGGAGTAGAACAATGATATCTTGTAGTTTCCTGAGGCGTGTCGTTCTGCATGCTTATGCTGGAATATGCAGTGGTTGTTCTTAGATATTCAGATATTTGTGTCAGGGTGGGGAGGGGGAAGGTGAAAAGGGTTAAGGTTCAGTCTTTTGGCAAAGGGGGAAAAGGGGGGAAGGTTAAAAGGGTCATGGTTTTAAGGTTCAGTCTCTGGCATTTACCCAAAATTTTCTTGATAAAAACCTCATTTCTCAAATATACGCTAATTATAGAATGAATCAAATTTATACAAAATAAGAGCCATTCTTCAACTGATAAATGGTTATAGTTATGAACAAAAAAAATCAAAACTATCTGTAGTTATATAAAATTCATTTAAATCACTACTGATTGGAGAAATGCAAATTACCACAACTCTGAAGTATTGCTTCATATCTATCAGAAATGACAAATGCTAGAGGGGATGAGGGAAAAATAATTATACCAACGAATTGTTCATAGAGTGGTGAGCTGGTCCAATCATTTTGGAGAACAATTTGGAAGTCCAAAGGTCCAAAGAGATATCAAACTATACATGTCCTTTGACCTAGCAATACTCTTGTTAGTTCTATATCCCAAAGAAATAAAAGAAAAAGGAAAAGGACCTGCATGTACAAAAATATTTATAGCAGTTCTTTCTATGGTAGCAAAGAATTGGAAATCAAGGGAATGCTCATCAGTTGGGGAATGGCTGAGTTTTGGCATATGATAGGGATGGAGTGCTATTGTGCTATGGGAAATGAGGAAGAAAGTGGTTTCAGAAAAACATCGCAAGATCTGTTTAACTTGATGTAAAGTGAAGTGAGAAGAACTGGGAGATCACTGTGTCCGGCAACAGCAGTGTTGTAATGATGACCAACTGTGAAAGACTTAGTCAATACAATGAGCCAAGACAATTTCAAAAAACACATAATGAAAAAAACCTATGTACCTTTAGAGAAAGAACAGATGAACACAGTGAAAATTGAAATATGAATTTCTCACTTAATTTTTTGCTTTTTGGGGGGAATATAGCTAATATGGAAATGTTTTGCATGATTTCACAGATATAATTGATATCACAGAGCAAGAACTAACATCAAGGAGGATTGGGGGAAAGAAAACTTGAAGAAAGTAGGACTTTATATCAAACTGAAGAAATCTAAGGAAGTCAAGAGGCAGCAAAGAGATGGGAGAAAATTTCAAGTATGGGGGTAAGCCTAGGAAAATGCACAAAATTTGTAGAGAGAGAAAGAAAGAAATTATTTAGCACTTTGTAAAACTGTTTTTATTATCTATGTATATATGTATGTTTTTTTAAGCTTTACAAAATGCTTTCTCTATTGTGAGGTAGAAAATAAAATATATACATATGTAAATATATATGTGTGTGTGTGTGTGTGTGTGTGTGTGTGATTATCTCCATTTTAGGGATAATTCTATAAATTGATACACATAAGTGCTATTTTATGTACGTCACAACTTTGATGAGCCTCAGGTTACAACCTATATATGTATAGTGCAGGGGGTTAGACTAAATGACTGAAGACTTATATGGAAAAAAAAAATATGATTCTAAAGCCTGAAAAAAATTAACACAGTTTTGAACACTGTTATATGAAAGGTGCTTTAAATATTGTGAGAATCTGATTCCAGGTATTTCTGCTATTATTACTTTTTTCCTAGAATTTTGAGGTTTCTTTCTTGAGTATCAGATAATTTTATTTACACATGAAATATATTTGCTCTCAAATGACCTTCCAGAGATACTCTGCTTCCCCTCCCCTTCCTCTGTACTCCTGGGGGAGGGGGAGGTTTTTGTGTGGCAATTAACAGAGCTCCTGGTCTTTACACAAAGAAAGCTAGAGATGTACTTCACCATTCCTGGAGCCAACAGAAGGGTTCTTTTAGTTTAGGGTCCACTTTTTCTCTATTTACCATTTATGGTGCTCAAACTCATTAAGAAATTTCTAGCCGCCTTGGTTCAATCTGTTGCTAAAAAGCTGAGCTCATATTGTCAGAGTTGCTTCACTGTATGTACACAAAGGACTCATAATGTATGTGACAGTTGACTCACTTAAATCACCTAATTAATTGTTTGCAGTCTTGTATAAATATCATAAAGTAGCTATAGAAATGAAAGATGGTTTCAAGTTAAATTTGACTCCACTGAACTCATACAATTAGCCAAGTTAACTTATATTTCATCTTACCAGATACTATAATAAGATGTTTTAAAGGCAAAGTTTAAACAAAGGTATATCTCTTTCAGTTTTTACTTTTAATTTCTCCTCATGAAAATCCTACTGATTTCTTAATACTTTATATTTTTCACTGAAAATACTATGCTATTTATTGTGTTAGATTAATCTTCTACCTAAAATTATACATTTTATATCTTTATAAAAATTATCTTTATATTTTATATCATTTCTATCCACCATTTTAAAACTTCTTAACGATGCCATTATTGAAAATTTGATTTTTCTTTTTTTGGCTTTAGCTGCTGTTGAATGCTTTACTGCCTTAATTGGAACATTTATAATGGAACAAAATTAATTTAAATGTTTATAGCAGAAACTATGTAGGTTAGCAACAGTTTTCCCCATTCTTCCTTGTATTCTTACTTCAAAAGAACATCTTTGTCTGAAAAGTGGTAGTCCAAAAACAACAACAACAACAACAACAACAACAACAACAACAACAACAACAA
>JAJPUD010004091.1:59373-129288 GCA_023553655.1 Myrmecobius fasciatus
AACAACAACAACAACAACAACAACAACAACAACAACAACAACAACAACAAAAAACCCTCAAATAGTATAACACATCTTTGAATAATAGCAAGCATAGTTACTTAAAAAACACAGACTGTATATATTTAGGGGAGTTTATGCATATATGCAGGTAAGATACCTGGAGCTAAGGTGGAAGATGAGTAATGGACTATTACCCATGGATTTTTTCAATTATACACTGAATTGTAGCATTCAATTAAACATTTATTTAGTGCTTAGCATACCCCTGGTCTCTCTAATAAATGTTTCTCTTGGGGCAGCTAGGTGGTACAGTGGATAGAGCACCAGCCCTGAAGATAGGAGGACCTGAGTTCAAATTTGACCTCAGACACTTAGCACTTCCTAGCTGTGTGACTGTGGGCAAGTCACTTAACTCCAATTATCTCAGAAAAAAAAGTTTCTCTTTCTTCTTTCCTCTATCTCTCTCTTCCTCTCTTCTCTTCCTCCTCTTTCTTTTTCTCCTCCTCCTCCTTCTTTTATTTCTTTCTTCTTTTTCCTTCTTACTTTATTGTTCTTCTTGTTTTTGCTCTTCTTGTTCTTGTTTTTCTTCTCTTTCTATGCCTCTCTGTGTGTGTCTGCCTCTGTGTGTGTGTGTGTGTGTGTGTCCCTCCCTCCCCCCCCTCCCCACCTCTCTCTCTGTCTCTTTCTTTTCCTTCTTCTTGCTTCTTAGGTACCAGGCATACAAAAATGAAAATGATACATAATCTGCTATAAAGTAGCTTACAATTCTATGGGACTGGGTAAACAACCTTAACAGAAATATGTGTGATGCATGGTAAATGTCATAAAGGTACAGGAAAAAAGTCAAACAAAGTATGCTAAGGGAATTTAAGGAGGGAAAAAAAAATCACTTTCAGATAGAGGAAGTGGGAATGTTTTGATTGTGGAAGGTCACACCTGAAAGGAGGTCTTGAAGAAACAGAATGTTTATCTAGAGAAATACTAGTATCTTTCAAGCCTTTAAGATAACTATAAAGATTATTAAACATAAAGCAGACAAACTTGGAGAAATTAAAAGGCAATATGAACTGTGGAAGTCACCAAGCTACACAGGAATAAGCATTGACTCTGAAGTCTGAGAAGCTGGGTTCAAATACTACATCACACATTTATATGCATATGACTTTAAGAAAATCACTTAACCACCCTGGGCCAGGTATTTAACCAGAAGGTCTCTGGGATCTTTTTCAGATTTAGAACTATGATCCTTAAACATTTCATATATTGCTCATATATATAAATGGGAGGAAAGAGAGAAAAAGAGAGAGAGGGAGAGATGCTAAATTTAGGCTTTCTAGAAGTCCCTGGATATTCTACAATCAGGTAAGTTTGGGATATTTATACTGCATCATCAGTGTCCTTATGTGCTTCTCTATCTTCTGTTAGAGTCAAAAAATGACCATTTATAAAATATCTTTTCATTATTAGAAGAAACCTTCCACATAGCAAGAAAATGGATGCACATCCACTTACATGATACCAGAGCTAGAAGATTACATTCTTGTCACAGATGAAGGCTTCCCCTTCCTTTGACTTCTGTATGCCCTACTGCCCTCTATTTATCCATTAATTTCTGAGGCTCAATTACAAGATTCCTATGTGTGGCCCTGTACTTTGGCACAACATGAAATGAAATTTTATCACTGAATTATATTCAACCTACAAAATCATAATGATTGTCTGGATGTTTAGATCAATTGATTAATCCATTAGTATGTATATAATTGAGAAAAAGACCGTGAAGTCCACTTGAGGAATGAGCAATCTTCCTTGAAGGTCTAAATAGACCAAATTAACATTATTATTAACACATAGCATTGTGATACATGTATCTTTACATGTATCTTTAAAAATAGCACCTTGTCTTAGTTACTTTTTTTCTTATAAAGACTCTACTATATTGTTATGGAGTACTTTTTCCTAATTAAAACTAAATATAAAACCAACTATATGTGTGCAATTAGGTCATTAGAGATTTTAAAATTGCTACATTTCTTCATTTTTCTCTCCATCTGTTTCTATTTATTATTATTTCAGTCTGTAATGCATTTGGGGGCACAGCTGATATTTCAACATTATTTTTCTATATCCAACTCTTAATCATAACTCTTACATTTGAAAGGTGCATTAGAGCATGAAAGCATGCATATGAAGAAAAAATATTTTGCTCAACCATTCACACATCACATAACAGCTGCAGATTATTTAACACCTAATTTTCATTTTAATTTTTTAATTTTGAAGCAGGATAGTTCTCATGAGTTTATCAGCAAATCCACACTGATATATTATTTTTTCTTAGTAAAGTAACTTTTTCTAATCTGAATACTGATCATATTTCCTACCCATAATAAGTTGTGGCTCTAAAATAAAATATCAGCCTTGACTGAAAGAATCAATAGGCTTTGTTTGAACTCTAGTTAGGTTTCCTCTTTGAATAGAGTTGGACAAAGGTAATGGTATCTATGTTTCTGGAAAGGAAATACTTTACTTCCACCTCTCAATGACCCATAAACAATTAGGAACAGCACTGAAAAGCAGGACCCATATTGTTTTAGCTAGAAGATAAGTTGATTTGACATAAGATTTAACAGGTATTCCACCCAAGGGCTCTCACAAAACCAGTGAAACATATAATCTATGGAGCTTCAATAAACACTGAGGTTACTTGCTTTTGCTCTCTATTCAAATAAATATGTAAATTGTCTTTTTGGGAGCAAAATTATTGTTGGTTCAGTGATAGAAAATGAAAGTCCTTACAATACAATGTGAGATTTTGCTTAGGGATAGGTGAAAATAATGATTTCCACAAGACCAGTATGCTACTGGCTAACTGCCAACATTTCTAGTGCCCCCTCTTTATAGGATCATAGCCTTAGAGATATAAGTAACCACAGAGTCCAGTTTCTTCATTGTATATATGAAGAGGCTGAGGTCTAGAGAAGTTAAACAATTTGACCAAATTCACACTGGGTAGTAAGTATCAGAGGTGGAGATTCATGTCTTTTGCCTCTACATCCAACACACACACACATTTATATATACACACATATATGTATGTATGTGCATATGTATACATATAGAAAGCTATATATAATGCAGATATGTAAATATTTTAGAACTGTTATTCAGAAAATCTGAAAAATTTCTAATTTAGGTTTATATGATTTGGGAGGAAACTCAAATCAAGAAAAACAGTTTGCCAGGTTTCAGAGAAAACATGTTTATAAACTGTCAGTAAATTTAGATCTCTAGAGGGTTGATAGCTCTGCAAACAAGGTCATAGACAGACAGGTAATACTATTTTTGTAGGGGTTGTCATGCACGGATCATGGGTAGTAGTAATGATGCCTTTTATTTTGTGTAACATTTTGCAAAGGTGTTTTGATATATGTTATCATGCATTTGAAAATATACATAGCAAAGGGTACCCTGGAATACTTCCCCTGGAACTGGGCATGGACTCTGGCTCCTTTCTGTGTGACATGTGCTCTGGCCCTTGCTAAAGGGTGTGTTTGTGACAGAGTAAGAGCCAAGTTCCATGAGAAATACACCAGTTCAGAGCTGCATGTGGCCTACAACATTCTCTAGTGCAGCCTGAATCAGATTAAAATGTAGTTGAGAAATACTAATTAAATGAAAACATAACAAAACATAGATAGTATTAAAATTTAAAATTAGGTCATTATACATCCTGTAGGCATTTTTACATATGGATTAGTGGCTTATGTTTTTATTTGAGTTTGACACCGATCTCCAATCTCCTTTCTGCTACATACAGAAATCATAATTAAACAAAAGACTTTTCAATCATAAAGCATCATGGAAAGCAGTAATAATTGATGAAGAAAATTTTTAGACCAATCACTCCATAAACTACTATTTTCTCACCATTTCTTAAAACTATTTAAAATTATTTTTTGTGGACTCCACTGTTGCTCTCTTATGGAATTGTTATTGTTTAGTTGTTTTCAGTTGTGTATGACTCTTCATGACTCCTTTTGAGGTATTCTTGGTAAAAATATTGTAGTAGTTTGCCATTTTCTTTTTCAACTCATTTTACAGATGAGAAAACTGAGGTAAATAAGGTTAAGTGAGTCGCCCATCACACAGCTAGTAAATATCAGGTCTTTCTTCCTGACTCCAGGTCCAGGACTCTATCCATCCATTTTTGCTTTACATGTAACTACTGTTTTACTTTTCCAAAGTACTTTCTTCACTTCATCATGAAGCTTATGACATATGTGTGTATGTATGTACATATACATGTGTATATACATAAACATATTTATTTATTCTTGTATAAGTAAGGACAATCACAGATATCAAATATTTCAGCATTGAATTGTGAGGATTTTATTTGGGGTCAAAAATCTTATAACCTAATCCTGGTTCTACCACTTACTAACCATCTGATTTTAGGCAACTTATAGATTCATAGAAACTTTGATTTTATTTAAAATAGTATTTTATTTTTCTCAGTTACATTTAAAGACAATTTTAACATTTTAAAAATAAATTTAGTTCCAAATTTTCTTCCTTCATCTTCATTCCCCCCCCCCAAGGTGATAAGCAATTTGACATGGGTGATATATGTGTGATCATGTAAAACAATTTTACATATTAGCCATGTTGTAAAAGAAGAAACAGATCAAAGGAAAAAAAAAACACACACACACAATAAAGGTAGGGGGAAAGCATGCTTTGATCTGCAAACAGACTATCATTTTTTTTTTCTGGATGTGAAAAGTAATTTTCATCATGGGACATTGGAAATTCTCTTAGATCCTTATATTGTTGAGAATAGCTAAGTCATTCATAATTGATCATCATACAACATTGCTGTTACTGTGTACAATGTTCTCTTGGCTCTGTTCATTTCACTTTGCATCAGATCATGTAAGTCTTTCTGGGTTTTTCTGAAATCAGCCTGCTTATAATTTCTTATAACTCAATTATATTCCATTACATTCATATACCCCACAACTTGTTCAGCCATTCCCTAGTGGGTGGGCATATTCTCCATTTTTAATTCTTTGCCAGTACAAAAAGAGCTGCTATAAATATGTTTTGCCCAAATAGATAATTTTCTTTTCTTTTTTGTATCCCTTTGAAATATAGATCTGGTAGCAATATTACTAAGCCAAAGGATTGGCCTACAGACTTCTGAGATTATTCCCAATTCTAAAACTTTGCATGTGTGTGAAAGCTCTGCTTAGCAAAGCATTATATTGATTTTTCTTAGTTTGAAAAAAATTAAAAATTCTTGGCAACTCAATTTTAATCTGAGTCTCTTTATATGGTAAATATATATTTGGAAGAAACATGAAAAAATGTTGATTATTTGGTATTTCATTCACGTGATACTAAACATCTGATTCTTGGAAAAGGATAGGATGTTTGATGCTCTTAAATATTTTTGTCTGGTTGGTTAATATTATGAAGACAGCCTGTTAATAGCACCGGTATATTAAAATCCTGTGGGCCTAAAATTAAAGACCCTACCTTGACTTTTTTTTCTTCTGTCTACATTTTGTGGTATCAAAGTCAACTGGAGGGAAGATGCAAAAATCAGATGGGTAAACTGCTCTGAAGGAACATATTAAAAATGAAAGATAATCAGAATTATAGTGGAACAGGTGACTGAAAAATTAAAGGAACTGGGATTAGAAGAATATGCAATCCCTGATGGAGATAAACTTAAACTTTCTGGAAAGGAAAAGGGAAGACAGTTAATGGGGATAGAGAGAAGTTGTAACGTGAATCATCTTTGGGAATTGAGGGGGTGCAGTTCACATCAAAACAGAAATGAAGGCATGGGCACCTGTCTTTGTAGAAAATGTTGCAATTGTGCAAAACCTCACACTGGAGCTCTATCAGAGCCTTTGCAAACATACAACAACATCTTTGTGAATGGATGTTATGCCCATTTTGGAGGGAGAAGCATTAGCACAGAGAGATAAAATAAATATTTGGAGGGTCATGCAGTGTGGCTGAGAAAGAACAAAGAAGTACTGATGCCTGCATCAAATGGATGTGAGAGGCAGGCAGTGTTTCTAGCTTTGGAGGAGAAATCATTCCTATAATCTTTGTTTTTGTAATGGTAAAAGGCTTTCTGATGTCAGTAAGAGATGCTTGCTTTACATGCTTCAGAATTGAAATGGTGAAAATACTTCAAAATATGATAAATGGAAAAAAAGACAGACTAGACTTTGTAAACAAAGATGAAGTGAACAAGAACAAAGATGTTAGATTGATAAATATAAGATGTAAAAATGACAAAAAATAAGTGTTAAAGATATAAATTACTTTATTTTATGAAAAATTTTCTCTGTTGGTTAGTAGTTATATCAACTTCAATGAATGATTTCTTTATGAAGGAAATAATTTATGAAGTCTTTATGAAGGAAATAATTTTTCCATGTTTGTTACCTTTGTTTTCTTCCCACCACTACTTTATATATACTCACTAAGAATATGGCTTTTTTAGTTCTCATCAAGTGAAATGAAAAAGTAATTATTAGGTATCTATTATAGCACCTGATATATAGTAAGTGCTTAAATTTTTTTTTTTTGATAGAGTGATTGATTCATTAACTATTAATGAAGGAAGAGATATCCCCCAAAATTGTATGATTTAATCCCTGTTTTTGAAGAGTTAAATCATCCTTATCAGGGAAATAAGATAAAAGATTGTAGTGTTTGAAAGCTTCAGAAAATAGAAAAGACCAATAGGAGTTTGAAGAGTTAGATAAAACTTTGTTGAAGTGATGGAAATTATGACGGACTTTGAAGTATGAATGGTCTTTGGATTCATTGAGAATTGGGGCAAAGAGTGTATTTTGTTTAAGAGGAACAACTTGAGCATAGGACTGGAGGAAGAAATAAACACTTTGTAAATATGTAGAAACAGTAAACACACAAAGAAAGTGGTCTGACCAAATTGAAGGGTAAAAGCTGGGGAATAAAGAGAAATAATATATCTTGTCATGAGTAACGATGGACCAGATTCTAAAGGATCTTGATTGTCAGACTTGAAAATCATTGTTCTTATGGAAAATAAAGACTTTCTATTGCTAACAAGGACCAGCAGGACGGAATGTTGCAGACAGATAGGAACATGGATTGTGGGCTCCAGTGGTAGGAAGGCAATAGTGGATGGATTCCAGCAGAGGGCAGCAGAAGGCTATCAAGTAGGTACCCTACTAAGGGTACCTAAAGGTAAGGCCTAAAGGCTGTCAGCCAAGGACATTTGAGAACAGAAGAGAAGTGGTCATTGTGGTCAAATGCCATCCACTAAAGGGAGTTTAATACTGAGGCTATCTTAGAAATCCAAAAGATCAGAACAGAAGATGGCTTAGAGATGTTGATGAGGATGTCTAAGCTGAACGGTTAGGAAAGACAAAAGGAAAGTCAAAAATATATTCTTTTTTCTGGGAATATCAACAGGACATGACAAAAAGCCACTTATAGAAGATCCAAGAGTCAGTCTACTGATCATGTTTTTTTTTTAAAGCTTTTTATTTTCAGAATATATGCATAGAGAATTTTCAGCATTTCCCCTTGCAAAATTTTGTGTTCCAAACTTTTTTCTCCCTTCCTTCCCCTCCTCGATCCCTTCCCCTAGATGGCAAGTAACCCAATATATGTTTAATATGAAATTCTTCTATACATATTTCCACAATTATAATGCTGCACAAGAAAAATCAGATCAAAAAGGAAAAAAAGATGAGAAAGAAAACAAAATGCAAGCAAACAACAACAAAGAGTGAAATACTATGTGGTAATCCTCACACAGTCCCTACAGTTCTTGCCATCACAATACTATTGGAACTGGCCTGAATTACCTCACTAATGAAAAGAGCCATGTACATCTGATCATATTTTTGTAAGTGAGCATTGTTATGGGGCACAAGGTCTTGCAGATGAGTCTTGCTGTACAAGCATATAGTATTCTTGGTCCTTTTGCCTCTAGTGTTTAAAAGAGTCATGTATATAGGTTCTCTAGTGGTTTCTGATATAGAGAATGGACATTTATTAATAGGATCTGAGCACCTAGTTCAGTACTAAAATCTTAAGTTTCTGGAAGTCAATAAATATGAATTGATTGATTAAATAAAGAAAAATTTTCTCTATTTAACTTTTTCCCTCCTTTTTTCCCATTAAAAACTACAAAGGAAATGTATCTGGAAAAGGTTAGACTTAGGAGGCAGTGTGTCTCAACAGATTTCAAAGATGACACAAACATTAAGCAAGTAGTGAAGCCAAAGCTAGAGTTTTATGAACTTGGGCTTTAATGCACCCAAATACAAAGAAAATTTTAGCATGGCACAAAATATAGCACTCAAAGTCAATTGAAGATTACCTTCAGAATAGCATGGCTCTGGCTATGTATGTAATAATATACCTATTATCATCTAAATATAGTTCTTAATATTTAGGTATTTGTTGTCCTTAGGGCCATCCAATGGCTTTCAAACCAGCAAATAAAAGAGGCAACATGAAAGTACAGATCTAAAGCATAGAAAAGCTTGTAACAAAATGACAGCTTTCAAGTACAGCTTCTGTCACTATTTCTGTGACAATAACTACAACTCTCTGGTCCTAAATTCTATTATCTGTAAATGAGCAGGGTAGGCTTCAAAGGTAATCTCAATGGTTCTTTCTTTCCCATCCTAATATTCTAAAAGGTCTTTGGAGATAGTCCCTGAGATACTACTGAAAGCCAGTGGTTGCATAGCAGCATTAGAATTTTTCAAGTCTAGTGAGAAATTAAGGATATAGTTTAATTAGTGCTGCTACTTTATAGTAGTATTTATAGTAGTGATGTAGAGGGCTTCTGATCATGAATCATGTAGGCTGGGAAAAGGATATAGCAATGTGCAAAAGTGGTTAACTATTTGGGGTAGACAGCGATTATGACTGGTAGATCACTGAGGATGTTAAAGCAAATGATGAATCAGGTGGGAAAAAAGAAGAATGCCAATAATAGTGAACAACTTGAAAAATAAAAACAATAGTGGTTGTGATTTTTGGTTTAGTTTAGTCAGGTTCACAGAATCAGAGAAACTCAGAATGGAAAGGACCCCAGAGATCCATCATTCCATTGCCTATTAGAAAATTGTCTCCTTTCTTCAACATATCCCCAAAGTGGCTAAACAACTTTTGGTTGAAAACTCCAATTGCTCCTGATGGACCCATTCCTCTTTGGTTTAGCTCTAATTCTTTGAAAGTTTTTTTTTTCCTAAATGTTTCTTTCTGCAACTTCTACCTTTTACTCTGTGATAGAAGCACATGACATAGCTGATAGAAGGTTAACCTCAGGACCAGGAAGAGCTGGGCTTAAGTTCTATCTTTGACAAATACTGACAAATAAGGAGCAAATCATTTAATTTTTCAGTACTCTAGGAAGTTCTTTAAGGATTAAAACTTTCAGGGCAAATAGAGAATTGATGTTATGGAGAAGACATAAGAAATGAAACATGTTTCTTACTATCAAGAATCATTTCATAGGCTTTGGCTACTTGATATTCAAAGCAACTAGTACATCTAGTCCATTCATAGTAAAATATCAGTCAGATTGTCTAACATCTTAAAAATAAAAGAAACCTATCTGATTGACTAAAATTTCCACTATCCACTTAGTTGTTTTGTCATTTAATAAATACGAATTCAAAGAGGATCTCATAAAATACAGGGAAAGCTGCAAACATCTACCTTACTTTTTCAAAAGAAGGCTTATAATGAAAGAGATTAAAATACCTCTGTATAGAGATGAATTTCTGTTATATGTAAATAGTATTAGAGAAGAAAGCAATAGTAATAACATCTAAGAAGCATTAATTTCAGATGAGGAATCAGGAAATTGAAGGTAGAAATGAAGTCATTTTTATATTTATTCAATAAAGCATATTAACCTAGAAGATATCCCTAACTTTCTTTCATCCTATAGCCAATCCTTTTTATCTATAATTAGCATATTATTATGAAAATAGTTAATGTTGGGGGAAATGTTGAGGAAATTCATACAGTAGGCATATGCTTTGACATTATCATTATTTTTAGTGACACCATTGGAAGAACATATTTTCTCTTAGTTTATTTATGAACCCTTTGGCAAAATAATAATAATAATAAAAACTATTCTATGTCTCTTTCCTATCTTGTGCCTAGAGCACTTCTGACTCTCTAAGAACCTGTTACTAACAACTGCCTTTGTGACAAAGAGAAATCTGTCATCTTCCAAATTGGAATCTATATTTTCATGTTATTTCTATAGTACATGCAATTGTAGTACATGGGATTGCAGCAGGAGTAGGGTTGAATCTTGGACAGAAAAACAACTGATACTTTTCATAACATCCTTCCAGATAGACATGGAATATTAGACTCTTCCTTTCCAACCTTGTCATGAGTGTATTTAGTGTTATGATACACTCTAGATATACTCTAGAGAGTTTTGTGGTTATTGATGGAACCTGATTTTCTAGAATTTCTAATTTCCTTTTCTCCGTTTTTGTCATTCTTTTTACCATTACAGTTCTTCTTCATTGCCACAGGGGGAAGTCTTGACTTAATTTTTGCACTGAAGGAACTGCTGCTGAAATTATTAAGTTAATGATTTATGCCCCCATGATACTGCAATCTCTTGTGTTTAAACCAGTTACTGTTTTGTTTGCTGTTTATCACCATAACTGTGGTGACACTAAAAGTTTCTTCCAGCTTGTGTGGTTTATTCATCCCCACTGATCCCACAAACCACAAACTGATATAGGAGAAAACAATTGGAATGATTTTTTTTTAATTGCAGGAGCTGTAAATTAAGCCACTGTGATCTACTATATGAAAAGACTAGTTTAGTGAGATCAAACAATATTCGTTAAAATGTACTTTAATGTTACTTCCGGTTTTATCACAGTGGAAAATATAAATGCTTTTTAGGAATACAGTGCTGTGACTACATCAACTGTGTACTATGAGTTCACAGGCTTTCTCCCTTGGATTCCCCATGTTTTACCACATTAAGGAACTAATTTACTCAGACAAATGTCGTACATGTTTGAAAGTTCTCACATTCGATGGTAAGCAGAGTCTTCTTTAATTCTTAAGGCCCATATCTGTGAAAGAAATTGTTGTTAGTTTTTAGCCTTGAGTATTCAAAGTTCTATTTTTCTTACAAGATAAGAAATAGGATAATAAGATTTAGAATTGAACAATAATCTAGTCAAGTTCTTTTATTTTATAAATAAACTGAAGTCCAAGAAGCGAGTGTTTCAAGATTATAAGATCATATATCTAAAGTTATAAATAAATAGCCTTAGAGGTTATCTGATCCAATGCTATAATCATGTTGATGAAGGGAAGAGTTTAAGTCAAGAGGTCACATATATGGTGAGGAGACAGCTAGATTTTGAACTTGATTTCTTTGATATTAATTAAAAGCTCTTCCCACTAAACCAAAGAAAGGAAATAGTTTAGTGATGCTGATATTTATACATATATACATGTATATATACATACATATGTATACACATGCAGGTACATATATGTGTATATACATAAATTTGTGTGGCACATATATTTATTTATGCACACATATATCCCAATAATCAAATAGTTCCCTCATATATATACATTAGCCTTGAAATTAGGAGGAATGAAGGAAATCATCATTATTTCCTATCAAATCCAGGATTGGAATGAGCTTATTTCTATATTTTCAACCCTACATTTAATCTTTTGATATTCCAACAATATCTTTCTGCTATCATCATAATTACCAATTTTCTCACTTTGCATATTCCTAAAAAAGCCCTTCTTTGACTTCACTGGTTAGTTCTGTACCTATGCTGCTAAGGGACTGAAAAATTCTGTTTGCCCATCTAGTTCAGTGGGAAAAAATACTGGATTTGGAGGGAAAGGACATAGATTCATCTGGGTGGTCTACTTACTACCAGTGAGACCTTGCACATGTTTCTAGTCCTCAGCTTCTACATTTCTAAGATGAGGGGATTAGACTACATCAGAATTGTCAAACTTGCAGCTGCCAAGAATTCTGTGACCTTAATCAGGTTAAAATGGAATTGGAAATGTTTAACAAAATAAATAAAAATGCAATGTAAATAATGTTACTTGTGATTTTCTAAGCATATATATTTTCTAGCATATAGAAAAGATTCATTCTATTTTGGTTTGGTACCACTGGACTATATCTTCTGAGGTCTCTTCTTGCTCTAAATCTATGCCTATGGTTCTATCATCAAAAGCCAGGCACTAAAAATTCAGGGAAATGCTTTCTTTTACTTCTAGGCAGATCTGAAATACCTTACAGACAAGGTCAATCCAAGCAGATTTGGTATGTACAATATAGTATAACTAAAGTAGAATTGTCTGAGAGTCAGAGTCAAATTAAAATAGGTATATTGAATAATGTCATTGATTATGTTAGTTGTAGAAACACTTGTTATCATCTATTAATTAATCAAATAGCAGCTATCAATTGTCTGACATGGTCTGTGGGAGTAGACAAAAAGAAAATGTCATTTCCTTCAAGGACCACTTAAGTATATATAAAATAGATGCAAAAGAGATACAGGGTTATTTGAGAAGCCAAGTCAACAAACATTTATTTATTTATTTTAAATTTTATTTTTTTTAAAACTTTTTATTTTTTTAAATTTTTTTTATTAAAGCTTTTTATTTGTATATCATATGTAAGGGTAGTTCCTCAGCATTGATCTTTACAAAGCTTTCTGTTACAAGTTTTACCCCCAGTCCCCTCCCCTCCCCCAGATGGCAGGAAGTCCATTACATGTTATTAATTCAACAAACATTTATTGTGATATATACATACAAGCATACATACATACACACACACACACATATATATATACACACGTATATATATATATGAGGCACTGCTCTAAGTGCTTTGAATAGAAAAGTAAAAACAGTTCTTGCATTCAAAGAGCTCACATTGCAATGAGGGAGACAAATTAAGCAAACAACCTGTTTATACAAACAAGATACACAGTGCAAATAAGATGTAATCTCAGAGGGAAGGCAATGGTATGGGGGAACCAAAGAAAGCCTCTTGCAGAAGGTGGCATTTGTGTTGTTTTGAATAAATAAATAAAATAAAAATAAAAATAAAAAAAATAAAAAAAATCAAGGGAGGAAAAGGATGGAAGTGAAGAGGAAAAGCATTCTACTATGCTTAAATAACATCCGATGAAAAATGATAAGAGTCTGGATCTCCAGAGGGTTGTCACTTGGATCAGAGAGGACTGAAGGATAAGGATAAGGATAAGGAAGAGTAAAAAAATTGGAAAGGTAATAAGGGACCAGGTTGGGAAGGGCTTTAAACAAACAGGATTTTCTATTTGATTCTGTGCATAACAGGGAGCCTCTGGAGAGTTCTAGCAGCCTCAAGAAAAGGCTTCACTTAGAAAGTATCACTTGAGTTGAGTCTTGAAGGAGACCAGGAATTGTAAGAGGTGACAGTGAGAAGAAAGTATATTCCAAGTTTGAGTAGAAATCTTTTTAAGAGTGGGACATAGACTGCTGTGCATAAGGAATAGTTAGAAAGCCAGTTTGACTGGAGAGAAGAGAAGCAAAATTGAACTAATCTGACTTGAAGTACAGGGAGAGGGGGGCAGTTATCCTAATGAATATCAGTTAGCAGTTTAGGTAATAGATATTCCCTTTATAAGGCAATATCTTACTTATATACCTGGATTCAACCAGATATTTCAGTAGCCAGATAAAGGTAAATCATTAAAATACCTCATGGGAGTTTAAGCATTGGCTTATTACCTATGGAACAAAGACAAAGATTATACAGAATGAATGCTGAATTGTTCTAGGATATAGGGGCATGGAAAAAACATTATCTAAAAGACAGCTTTAATCAGAAACATTTATTTAGTTCCATAAGGGTTCTTGTGCTTCTCATTCAAAGACTGTCAATTATCTCCGTGCTGGGATGAGCAATGTCCAAAGTAAAGTCAAATGGAAGAAACAGGCTTCCTGTTGCAATTGTCTTAGAACAAAGATACCATATGAAAAAATCCACAATTGCTTTGATTTTCCTTTGAACATAAAAATTAAGATTTGAGTGCTGTGAAGTTCAATTGCAATACCTTTCTGATGACTCTCTTTTCAAATATATTAATTTCATGAGGCCCTTAAATCATAGTCATTTGCTTGATATGACCTCTGTCAGTTTTACTTAAGAGGAAATATAAATCTTGTATTTGAAACAGGTCACAGTTTATGCAAAATATCTGATCTAGGTACTTTCAAAATGGAAAATCTTAGGCTCTTTTTTATTTTGATCCTTATTTTGTCAGAGCACTAGTGCTAGATGTTGAGAGAGATTCTGTTATACAAGTCTTTGCCTTCATAGAGGTCATAATCTAGTTGAGGAATGTGACATAACATATGACATACTATTTTTATAACATAAAGTTCAGCTAAGTGAGTTACAAACCAAGTATCATTTAAGGTCAAGGGGGAGGATAATCACTATTGACTGGGTGTGGAATGGAGATGGGAAGATTCTTGTATGTAGGACATTGTATTTGGACTCAGTCTTAAAGAATAGGTTTCAATAAGCCAAGTAAAGTTGGAGGGAAAAGAATTTTAGGCATAAGGAATAATGAGTGAACACAGTGAGAAAATAGAGTGTGGGACTTGTACGGGAGACAACAATTAGTCCAAGTGGCTTATATAGAGATTAATATGAAATAAATCTGAAAAAGCTTTAAATGCTAAAGAATTTGATCTTTGGTAAGTAGGTATTAGTGAGCTTTGAAGTGTTTTGAGTAGAGCAATGACATGACTGACTCAATATATAAGGAAATTATCCTGGTAATAATATAAATAATGAATTGGATTCAGGAAACAGGGGAGGTAGGAAGATAAATTACAAGATTATTGAAACAGTTTAGGAAGGTGATAATGGGCAACCACAGTAAGGTGATGGGTCACAAGATGAGGGGAGAAAAATAGGATTTTAATAGATCTGTCAGGATTAGCTTGCTCTAAGTAGAAAGCTTATTATACTTTGAAGGCTAAAACTTGGGTTTTAATAATGCCTTACTTGTTCTAAGACTGGGAGAAAGCCACCTAACCTTTTAGAATAGATAAATACAAATAATGGGTTTCGTATTTTGTATTTGTAGACTTGCTTTTGGGAAAAGTGGTCTGCAAACTTTAAAGCCTATATAAGCATAAATGATTATTATTTGAATTCTTAGAGCCAATCACAAGAACAATTCAAATATAAAAGTTAGTTTTGAAACCATAACCAGGGGAGAACAGTCATCAATCAAATTATCAAATCATAAGCCTTAGATTAAGTGGGAAAAGTCTTTGAAAGTCATTTGATGAAATGGAATGATGCTAAACAGGAAATCTCTTCCAATTGGCTGAAGGATCTTGAAGCATTCTTGGAAACTTATATAAAAGCATCTAATTAGCTGAAGTCAGTGAATTTCAGAAAGGGGAGAAAGAGAATATAAGCTTCTACATAAACTTCCTGAGAAGCAACTGCCTGGGAGGAAAAGAGAGTTCTTGACTTTTGGCCTTGGATTTCCTCCTTTTACTCCCAAACCCAACTTTTGCAAGCTTTGAAGGGTCTGGAAAACTTGGATTTTCCATTATCCCATGACTGTCTTAGCTACATGTCCAGATAAACTGAGAGAGTCATCTGCTAAGGAAAATTGGATGCAGATTCACCATGTATAAGGGAAAATTCTTGAGTATCCCACACATGGGAGAAAAAGACTTAAAGCTGCCAGGCCTCGTGAGTTACCACTTTGCCACACCTGCTCTCTAAATTTGAGCCCACTTATTTCTGGGCTCTGTATGTGCTTGTCAGAAAGAGTGGCACAGTTTGGGGGGTGTATAGGTTTTGAATCCAAATGTTCTTACTGGGTCACTTCAGTAAGTACCCCTTAGTGAACTATTTAAAGACTGGCTAACTAAATAGATTTTCAAACTAATAATCTTGGCAATTGCACAATGATTGTGGCCTTGAGCTAATATTATTAAGGAAACCTCAAGGCATATTCCCTAAGACCCCAAGGAAAGGATGGAGCCTTGCTCTGGGGGATTCATGACTCATCTGCAAGAATGCAGACTGGGATAAGAGTCTTTAGAGCTTACATGGGTTGTACAAGGATACCCTGTAGAGAGCAAGAAGAGAGTAGATAATTAAATTGCTTCATTCAGAGCTTCTAAGGATTAATCTGTGTGCACACTGACAAAACAAATACCTCTAGTGCAAATTATTTATTCTTTGTTAAATAATCTTCATATTTCCCCACATCAATTAATAGAATTATAATATCTAGATGATATCCTAACAATGTCTTAGAAACAATAAATGTTTTGATTAAAATATTCAAAACCTTTTAAGCTTATTAATAGTTCACAGCTTTACTGACTTTCTGAATGATTTACAACAAATGAATCAGTCTTTCAAAGGCACAGCTGCTTGAAGGTGGATTTTTGTAATCAGGAGGTGCCAGCTACCACAGGATTTAACCCGGCCACAGTCCACTCCAGACCACACACAGAGCAACTCATTATTCAAAGAGACAGGAATTAAGAATGATGGTATCAATTTGAGGATGGAGGGGAGGATAGTGTTGAAATGAGCATATTTAGTGACTTAACAATGAAATTGTTACTGTGGGGAGCTTCCCCACAGTGTAAAACCCTGACTCTTAGGTGGTTTTCACAACAGCTTAATTTAGATAGGTCTTCTTCCCCTTTCCCTCAACCCCATAAATTCATTTTCTTTCTTTCTTTTTTAAATACTTTTTTTATTTTCAAAATACAATGTTCTCTTGGTTCTACTCATTTCACTTATCTACAATTCATTTTCTATGGGAGAAGGTGAATTCTGCTGCTTCCCTGAAGGAAAGTAGCAATTTGGGAGATAGAACTTTGGACCTGGAGTCAGGAAGACTTCAATTCATATATAGCCTCAGACATTTATGAGTTGGGTGACCCTTAACCTCTCTCTTCCTCAGTTTCTTTATTTACAAAATAGGGATAACATTACCATCTACTTTCTAGAGTTGTTATGAGGATGAGATAATATTTATAGAGCACTTTGCAAACCTTAAAGAGTTATATAAATGCTATTTATTTGGGGTTAGGAAGACATATTCAAATACCATTTATATAATTCTTAGTTGATTTGGAATAATGATTGAGCCAAGTAACTTTTATGAACCAATTTCCTCATATGTAAAATATGGAAAATAATAGCTCTGGTACCGACTTCACAAGCTTGCTGTGAGGCTCAATTGGGATAAAATGCTATTATTTTTATTATTATAATATTATAATGCCAATTAGGGCTTTCTTTTAAGGTAATTTGGGTAGTGATGAACCATTTCTACTTTGATAAGATACCTTAATTTTTCCTTTCTTTTGACCAAATTGCTATTATACTATGCCACATATCTTTTAAAGTTTTATTGTCCAGTTATTCTCATAGTTTGGTGTTCCTACATATGTCTGCCATGTGTTTTGGCCCACAGAATTCTGGGGAATGAAGTTTTTCCCATCACAGGAAGTACTTTCATGCATAGACTCTTTTAAAAATTGCTTGGATTAATTCAGAATGAATTTTTATTATTTCAGGGAAACATTCTGATTCTTTTCTGACTGCCATGAAATCTAGCAATTTGAAGTTTGCTGCCTATAGTGATCAAATAAACTAGGCAACTGCTAAGTCACCTCTTTATTCCATAGAAACTAAGTGCTCTCAGGAGATTAGTCATCAGTAAAAAAAAAAAAGAATCCATATAAGCTTGAACCTCAGACTCACCATTATTTTCAGTTAACCCAGATGTTTCTATTCATCAATAGATTTAGTGATTTCAAAATGAAATCACAAATATAATTTTAGAATTGGAGGAGACCTCAGTGTTCCTTAATTTAACTCATATTAAAAAGGAATTCCTGAAAAAACATACTTGACAAGTGAACATGCACATATACCTTGCTTTTAAATCCTGAAGGAGAGGAAACCTACTGTCTCTTGAGGCAACTCACTCCAAGTTTTGGATAGCCAAGATTGTCAAACAGTTGTTCCTGACTTCAAACCTAAATCTACCTCTTGACAATTACATCCCTCTGCTCTTCATTCTGCCCACTGAGGGCAAAGATATTTCAAAAGAGCTTCAAATAATGAATTCAGGGTAAGGACAAGCTTCCTAATAATCAATCCATCACCAAAATAAGAAGGGAAGCTTGGGAAACAAATCAATATTAGCCTATTTGGGTTTCAGTTTCTTAATCTATAAAATGAAGGTTTCTACTAATTCACATCTAAGTCAGTGTTAAGTATGAATGATTGATAAAGTAGGAGTATTACTTTTCCTTTCCAAGGATATTTCATTTATTATATTAACATTTATTGTGTTTACTGTATTCAAGAGAGTATTTTATGTCATGTGCATACAAAGACAAAACAAAATATTCTTTACATCAAGAAACTTATTCTACTGGAGAATTCCTACTGGAGGGATCTGCATGCATTTAGATAAATACATAACAAATAATATGGGAAATCTATTCATTAGGTAGAGTTCTATATTTCCTGCATTAAGCTACATCTTTAATTTCTAATTCTTTCCTCTAGATTTCTCATTACATTTATACTATCTTTTTAATCTCTTGATCTTTTCAGAATTCTAATAATGCCTTTTAGCCAAGCAAAATTTTTGTTTAAGGTTTTGCACATAAATGTTGTTGTATTATTTTCTTCTGAACTTATGTTTAGATCCATGTTTTTTTCCAAGTTATATTTTTTATTGATTATTTATTTTTACTTACTGCATTGGGATTTAGTATCAAAGGAATGTTGGTCCTAACTTGGTCCAACTATTTTCTCCATATTTTGACTACAAGGTTCTTTAAGAATAGTGGAAAGTTCAAGACAAGTTAGTCGTAAAATTGTGAAGTCCTATGGTTTAGTCTGATTGCTGCCCTTTCAATCTGAGGTGTCAGAGTACATAGCTGTAGATGATGTGTCCCTGGTTAAACTCTGGTCTGTACTGAGAGGCTTCCCTGGACTGTGTCCTCATGCTAGGCTTTTCTGGAGAGGGTCCTTTTCCTAGAACCCACAGCCACTCTTTGTGTGCAGATCTGGGCTAGGAAAAATACACCAATAATCTTTTCCCTTTGGATCTTTTTATTATTACTTGATCTGATGATCTTTTTCTTCCTTGCTGGAGTGATTATATTATGAATAGTTATATGAGAGCTCAGCTATAATAGTTTTATTCATTTCTCCATATTGAGAATCTCCTGAAGCTAGTCATTCTAAAAATGGAGGTAAGGAGAAAATGCATTCCAGACCTAAGAATGATTTGTACAAAAGCATCAAAGGAAGAGATGAAATGTTGCAGATAAATAGCCAACAGGTCAGTTTGACTAGAATGGATAGTTCATGAAGTATGAAGTAATACTAGGAAGGAAAGTAGGAGACAGATTGTGAAGAGTTTTAAATGCCAAATTGAGAATTTTGTGGTTTATTCTAGAAAAATAGGGAGCCACTGAAGATCTTTGTTTAGGGAGTAACATGGTCAGGCATATGTTTTTAGTATTATCAATTTACTTTTTAATAGAAGGGGCTTACAATAAATTCATCAAACTCTAATGGAAAACTGGGATTTTGGTCAATTGGGAGGGATAAAATTTTTAATCATTAGAACTTTCCACAAATACTAAAATTAAACTATATAAGTATAATGAGTCTAGCATCATCTAGTGGTATGAACACTGAATCTGGACTTCTTGGACTTGGGTTAGAAATCCTATCAGTGCTATGTACTACCTGTTTTATTTTTGCAAATAATTAAATTCTTGTGGTCTCCATTTCCTCATTTATAGAATAAATGGGAGTTTGAGTGCTAATTTCTAAGCTCTAAATCTATTATTCTCATTACTATATATTAAGGAAAAATTTGGGAAATATAAATAGTTATAAAAGCTATTTACAGAATTTTGTTGTTGATTATCTCCAATAGTTTTTGCATATTTCTCCCCCTAGCAGGGACTATTTCTGGGCTCTTAAAATATGTTTATTGAATAAATTGAACCAAACTAAATCTAAATTTACATCGTCTCTACAACATCCCTCATAAAGCAATTGTTTCACCTTGCTGAAATTTCTTTGGTTTAATATTTACATTAGCAAAAATGGGATCTAAATCCAGGCATTCTGATTATAAACTGTCCTGTCACTCTTATACCATGTTTTCTTTTTCCAAAGGCTTAGACAATCTGTTTTTTCTTTTATAAATATAATAGCTCTGAGGAGAGGCAGCTCTGTACAATACATATTCACCTGGATTGCCTGGCTAATATATTCTTCCCAAGGGAGGCTTAGGAATAAACTTTCTCCAGAATTATCCCAAATGGTTAAACAGACTTTAAGGTAATTTTCATCACCAAGTTCACTGTAGTAGAGCAATGTGAAAAGAATTACTGTTTTACCAAATGGTTTCTACTATAAGAAATTCTACTAGAGAAAGTATCAAGGATGATAAATTCTCGAGGTGAGGGATTCTGGGATGAAACATTCTTTTTGAGAAAATCACACTGGTCAGAAAGTCCTGAAGGATTAGGGTTTTTTTGAGCCTATGTCTCCAAAGTAAAAATGAAAAAAAAGTTTGTCCAGTAAAGTTTAGATGTATCAAGCTAAATAATTTGCAATAAAAATTGAAGATATCCATCCTTTCCTCTCAATTATACATAAGTCCCAATTTAATTTGCCAAGCAACTAGCACAGAGATTTCCAAATCTGTATAAGTAGAACAGAAAATTAAAGTTTCTTATTTGGCTATCAGTCTTAATTCTTCATTTAACTAATTCCAAGAAATATTTTTATACATCTAACATGTGTCTGATATATGAAGGAGATAGAGTTTATACCCAGATAGTTTTAGGGTCAGGAAGACCTAGATTGGAGTCCTACTTTTGAAACATACACATTGGTTATGGGATCCTGGGTTACTCAGTGCTGCATGCAATTTTCTAATATTGTAAGTTGCAGATTCATATTGATAGAGGAGTTTTAATACTGGTAGCTATCTGTGATTTCATCAGCATAGATAGCTACCAGTATTAAAACTCCTCTATCAATATGAATACTTCTCTTGCCCAATGGTTATTAAAGAGATATTCAAAAAGAAGATCCATATTCATAAAGATCTTATAATCAATTAGGAGTGATAAGACCAGCATTGGATTACCAAACTATGACAAATAAAAATACTAATAAACAAACTATGTAAAATATAAAGTGCCTATTAAATAAATTGAAATGAATATGTCTATGTGAAGAACTCCATGAAGACATAAAGAATATGTGTTTTCAAATACATTGAAATATTGTCAAAAATTGATCATATACATGCTCAAATAAATGTAATAACAATTTAGATTCCATAGTCATGAGTTTAGAAGGGGTCAGATTATTATTGGTTATAGGAATAAGAGAAGCCTTCATGTAAGAGTTGACCTATGAACTAGGGCCTAGATTGCAAATGGAGAATATGTCAACAACTAGAAAAGGGAGGAAGAATAATTAGTGATAAGGTTTAAAATATATGTTGAAATCAGATTATGGCGGATTTCAAACACCAAGTTAATGAATTTTTTACTTTTTTTAATGGGCAATGAGGAGTCATTGAAAGATTTTGAGTAGTAGTTATTCTATTTCATTTGGCCAAAGAATAAAAAAAGGCTTTTGCCCCAAATGATTGTTTTGATTTTTATTTTGAATTATTCTCCCTTTCCTCATTTCTCTATCTCTGCTAATAGTAAATTCATTTTTCCAGTTGCTAGTATTCCTACAGTTATCTTTGAGTGTATCTTTTTATTTGTCCTTTATATACAGTCACCAATTCCTATTGCTACTACCCTAGTTCGGTTCCTCTTAAGAAACCAAACTCCTGTAATAGATCTCCATATTTCATTCCTTTCCCTTTTCAGTCCTTCTGGCATACTGTTGTTAGATTGATTTTTCTGAAGTATGAATACTATCATATTACTCTATTACTTCAAGATATTTGTTATTGTTGTTATTTTTGAGACATTTCAGTCTTATTTGACTCTGTGATTCCATTGGGGTTTTCTTGGCAAAGATACAAGATTTATAGGCCATTTCCTTATTCAGCTCATTTTACAGAAGAGGAAACTGAGACAAACAGGATCAAGTGAGTTGTCCAGGGCCACATAGTTAGTGTAATATTTAATTGATATTTCTAACAAAATAAAAGATATTTAATAGTTCCCTATTTTTTCAGGAGATACATATCTAACTCCTTAGCCTGGCATTTGAGTTCTTCTACAATGCAAATATAATCTATAATTCCAATTTTTTTCCCCCCTCAAATTTCACCTACTTGTATATGCTTGAATTCCAGCCTTGGGCTAGGTGAGACGTAACCTCTTCAGCATTTACTTTGCTCACTCATTAAATGAGAGAATTGTACTCAATGACCTTCAAGCCCCCTTCTATTTCTGGTCTATCATCCTATGATCCTTTGTTTGTTTACTGTTCCATGAATATATTTCATATTTTCCCATCTCTTTGTCTTTTCTTATGTTACTCTTTATTTTTAAATGCTCTGTTCATTTCAGCCTTTTGATTTTTATCTTATTTTTCAAGGAGCAATTCAAATGCTACTTTTAAGATTTACTTCATTCCCAAAGTTTGAACTAATATTTCCTTTACTTGACTAAATTAATTTCTATACAATTCTTGACAAATTCTAACTGGGATCATCTTTAACAGGTGCATGTCTTAGCTCTTCCATATACATCAAAAGTTCCTTGGTATGAGATCAGGTTTCATCAATTTTGGTGTCTCCCAAGTGCTAAATACAGTATACTCCATACAACAGTTGTGTTTATTGAACAAATGAACACTTGAGAAATTTTATTATTTATGGCAATCAAAATAAAAGGCCTAGTGGATAAAAGATAGCATAGTACATAAAGCGCTGAGTCCGTAGTGTCAGGAAGACTAGAAATCTGGCCTCAGACACTTACTTACTGGCTGTGTGACCCTTAGCAAGTCACTTATTCTCTGCCTGCCTCAGTTACCTCAAAGGTAGAATGAAGATAACATTATAACTTATCTCCTTTATTATGATGATCAAATGAGATATTGGTTAAGAAAAACAAACACAGCACAGAATGCTCTATGTAAATGCTTTTCCCCTTCCTTTATCATTATGGAAAATCTTGAGTTCTCTGGAAAATATGTACAATTTGTCTAATTCATTTTGCTAACATATATCTAGCTGTCAATCACTGGAGCAAATTTGAAAGAAAACAAGCTATTATTGCCAATATATTAAATTGGATCATCATTGCTCAGGTAGAAAAGCACCATTTAAAAAATCTCTCATGGGGTGTTTTTCTTTTTAGCAACATAATTGCTTTGAGAGAGGGCTGGGTTAAAGAATATATTTTTTATCATTCAAAACGTGTTACTTTTTAAAAATATACTTTATTTCTTTTTTTTATTATTATTATTATTTCTGCCCATAAACCTGCAATTCTGGATGACTGACCCTAATTGCGCCTGAGGCTTTTTCCTGGTACTATCAGGGACTTGGGCTCTTAGCTGCCTGAGGCTTATTATGGAATATAAATAATGGCTTTGCAAATATAACTCTTAAAAGATTTTTATTGAATAATGCCATAAAAATGGACCTGGCAACAGACATTCATTTTCAAAAATTCAGCCTTGAACTCTGAAAACACCTCATCCAGCAAGGCTTTCAGGATATTCCTTTTGGTGTATGAAGATTACATTAGCTTTTTTTCTATTTTTATTAAAGGGATCCCTGCACTTTAGATTATAGGACCATTATGGTCCCTGCGGCAGCTTCCATGATCTATCAATGCCTGCCCTTCAGGCCTTAGGAAATACAAATCACCTAGCATGTCATCATTATAGCTTCAATGCTTGACCCTTCATTTTCTCTGGCCCACTGTTTTTTTCATTTGGATATAGACTTTTGGAGAAGGAGAAATTTTTGTATCTCTAATGACTTTTATGTTTGTCCTTCGTAGATACTTTCAATATCCCCAAATGCCAGATATTCTTACCCAGGGAGGAATCCTCTATTGAAGGTTCATATTTATCTTTATCACAGCGTATTCATCTTTTCACTGAACATAATTCCACTAGTGATCCAAATAAAAGAATTGGTTATATCTCAGAGAAGTAATAGGAAAATATCGTGACTAACAATGATAAAGAAACATGATGAACTAAATATTAACTGTTGAAGCAAGACTGCAGAGATAACAGAGGAGGCATTAGAAGGGTCAAGCCAAGTTTCTATGACTTCTCCATGTGCAAAAAAAAAAAAAAAAGTTGATTCTTAAATGCTTGTCACTTTGAATGACTAGCCCCCTTAGTGCTTGTCTATAAGTTAATAAGAACACACTCATCCCATCTTTCTTTGATATTTTAACTGCATTTGGTAAACTAGTGAAAATAAATTCTAGCTAAGCAGTCTGAAGTCATGTTGATAATGGATGGAATTCAAAGAATGAGAAAATATTGGCTATTAAGATAATCATTCAGGGGCAGCTAGGTGGTTCAGTGGATAGAGCACCAGCCCTGAAGTCAGGAGGACCTGAGTTCAAATCTGACCTCAGATACTCAACACTTCCTAGCTTTATGACCCTGGGCAAGTCATTTAACTCTAATTGCCTCAGGAAAAAAAATCATTGGGTAAACTAAATTAATCATTTTTTCATATCTTATTGATTACTTGGCATAATATATACTGTGAATTATGTTTCTATTTATTTTTCAATAGCATCAGGAAAAGATTATATTCCTTAAATGACTAAAATTCAGTGGAGGAAGCAACAAATTTGTTAACGGATTTCTTGTTTATGTATTTGTGTGTGTGAAACAACAGAATTATTATCTTAATTGAATACTTTCTCTTCAAGTATATAAATAAACCTAATAAGATACTCTGTACTTGAATACCTTTATAATGGTAATCATTTTATTCTGTCAATTAGTAGTATTTGCTCTGATTCTTGGCTACTTCCCACTTTAAGCTACCACATAGGTCATTGGAAAATGTATTTTTGGAAATTTTACTGTGACAGTCCCAGGGCTATTATTGAACAGCATAAGCTGAAAATTTAAAAAATATATATATATGTATATATATATACCTCCAAACTTCTCTCTTTGCCTTTTGCAGTACACACTTTGCTACTTCTCCTTCTTTTGAACTCTTCACTTCTACTAATGCCTTCTGTTTCCTATCTGCATGCCAATTTTTAATCTATTTTAATAGTTAGGCCTTGGTTACACATGGTTTCTGAATTTGTAAATTGAAACTCACATGTCTCTTTTTTACTAGAAAATTTCAAGTAATGAGTTACTGTAATTGTATTTTTTTTTCCTGTGGGAATAAAAAAAAAGATGTAATTGATCCTTCAAAATGGGGTTACAATTAACAGTTAAGAGTTAAAACTGCTTTAAAAGAAAATAGGTTACATCAAATTGCTTTGACTTAACAAAAATGCTTTCTATAACGCTATATTTCTCTCTAGTGTATCATAAAAAATACTGTTCAGACTTGGTGGATTAACAGTGACTGTACCCATGCTATAGACTTTTCAATGAAAATTTTGCAATGCTTTTACCTTAGAAAGTTGAAATCTATGGATTGAATTGAGCTACATTTCCTTTCTGCTGCCATATCAAATCTATAACATTTGAATTAAGCCTAAGGTGTCTCAGTGTCTGTAATCTGTAAAAAATTAAGTTTTTTTCTTCCCCCACTGGAATTCGTAACTAACATTTCCACATAAACAATTACAGTATGTTGCAGATCGAAAGATGTGTCATGGCTACCATGAGGAACTTTTTTAAAAAAGAAACTTTGACAACACTGGCTGTGTGGCAAACTATCACATTTCTTCCTCCACACTCTGGCAAATGGTATTTGTTATTTGGCCCTAATTCAGTCTTCATTTTAGAAACCAACCTCCCACAGCATGAGAGGATACATTTTTGTGGGCCAAATATTCCAAAGTGGACACCAGTTTGGGGCGCCTGGCCTTTTTCAGTCTTCCAACTTTTGGACACATAAGTATTCAAAACACTTGATTTCTACTGCTCATGCCAAATTTTGAGACTTTGGAGGCTGAAAAGTTAAGCATCCACATTTTAGCCAAAGGCAAAAGGCAAAAAAAACATCCTTCTGAATATTAATCTGAGTAAAAAGTTGAGCATCCTGTCTTTTTCGGAATGGCTATGTTATTTCACTTACTGTGCTCACATTTCCCAGATAATTCTAAGGTACAGAGAAGTACAAGGTAATATGAAGTATGTGGAAAAGAATGGAGTGAATGGAGGATTGTGAGAAAATTAAAAAGGAAATTCTGTTTTCTCCTTCAGTAGTATGGAATTTCCTTTTGCTTACTATGTTATTTCTCAAAGGTAAGAATATGGTACCCATTCTATTCTTCTATTTTTCATTTTCTTACCTTTTTTAGTGGCCTCTCAAATCTTCTTCTATAACTTAGAATATAAGAAATAATTCTTTCTGGATTGTAGACTGCGTAACTTGAAGTCATCTGTCTCTATGAGCATAATGACCTGGCCAGTTAGCTCTACTGGCAAGAATGTGGTGTTAATTGAGCCAAGTGTGAATCTACATTTAGGCCAATGATCTTCACACAGGGAAAATCTTTTTTCCCCTGGCCATAGATTGTGCTTTTAAGAAAGACAGGCCAATCATCTTGCAAATATATATTTTGATCAGAAGGAGTATATAGCATTAGAAATTTAGAACTCAGGCCCAATTGAGGACAATTTGGTCATAGCATCCTTTATCTCCTTTTAATCCTTTACTTTTTAGCTAATTGGAGAGTTCCTAGGATCATAGACCTAGAACTGAAAGGGCTTGTAAGAACTAGCAAGTCTCATTTTACACACCAGAAAACAGAGGCACTTAGAGATAAAGTAATTTGCATAGAGTCACATAATTGTCTGAGGAAGAATTTAAACTTTCATATTTCTGACTCTAAGCCCAGTGCTCTAGATATTATGTTGCCTAGATGAGTTGAGGTACAAACTTCAATATTTTGATAACTTTATGAACTAATCTATGTGGATATTTTCCCTTCAATGCCATTCCCAACCCTCTAAAACTTCTCATTCTGAGCAGCTTGTGCCATCCTATGAATCCTCCATAGGAGAGGTGGGGATGGAGGAATCCAATATGTTGGAGTCTTTCCTTTAATTCTTTTGTTATTGGGTGGGAACCAGTGGAAGAATGAACTACTTATCAATTTTCCTTTGCTTTTACCGTATCATCTTTCCCCCCCTCTAGTTTCTTCAATGAGAGATTATGTATTGGACCTAGCATTCAGAATCTATTTGGGCAACCCTCATCTCTTACTTTTGGTTGAAATAATTTAAAATTTCTAAGTACTACCTATTACTTCACTTTATTCTTTGACTGGGGCCTTATTTTCAATAGGAATTAGGGAGGTGAGGCTTCCTTCTTCCTACTTCAGGCTGCCTATGATCCATCCAAATACTAATCAGAGTAGCTATCTGTAGGAACAGCTATCAGTAGGGCTGAGGAGGCTTTTACCTCTGCCCTGTGTTACCCATAATTCAGCTAGTTAATAAAAGGCCTAATGGACCGAGTGCTACAAGGTCTTCTTATCAACTCCTCTTTCCCACTTTCCCATGATTAAACATTATCTTCTTAAGGTTTCTGAGTCTACCATCTGCTTTATCAATACACCCTCCAGACCCGTGGTATTGCCATCTAACCTTCTGAGTCACCCTAATGACCCCTATGTTTTTTCCATCAGCCTTGTTTCTGAACTCTTAGAACTTCAGGTCTTTCCAAATACCTGCAGAAGGTGAACACTTTTATGTATATTATCTTCAACAATTAGAGTATGATCTTATAGAGAGCAGAGACTTTCACTTTTCTAGTTATATATATAGTGATTTTCACAATACCTGGCCCACAAAATCACTTAAATCATACTTTTTTTATTTATTCGTTTCCCCAAATTTATTTCATTCATTCGTCCTTGGATATCTTCTAGTATAGAAAAATACTGATATAAAGTCCAACATATTATGGAGCTCCTATGGGTTGCATGCAATATCTATCCTAGGTATGTGCATATCTAAATCTATATATTTATTCAAAATGTTATATTGTTATTTCAATATTGCATTGATATTTCAATATATTTTTTATCTCATTTATTCTTGCCACTCCTTTTTACAAAAGGAAACAAGCAGTTATTAATCATTTTCTAGATGTCAACGACTATGCTGTTTTATAGTTTTATAAATATATGTTATAAAACTTACAGTTTTATAAGTATTTATAAGTTTTATAAATACTTTTCCATTTCATTCTTAAAACAATTTTGGGAAGTAGGTGTAAATATTAGTCACATTTTAGAATGGAGGAATCCAAGACTGAGAGAATTTAGATAATTTGCCCAGGGACACATAGCTAGTTAAGCATTTGAGGACAAATTTGAACTTCTGCCTTCCTAACTCCAGATCAAGGCTTTATGAGCTGAACCACCTTATTGTTCATAAAACTTTCATTCATTATGAGACTGTACAATTGTTGCCTAAGTCTTTCCATAATCCCCCATGAAAAATTCAACCTCTAAAGATTAGCCTTTGTTTCTTCAAGTATTTCATAGATACAAGTGCAACCATCCTTCTCTTATCTCTCACTATCTATGTACTTTGAATCTCTTCCTCTTTCTGCTCACACATGTCTTTGATAACATCTTCTTTGCTACTTATATATGAACATCACTGATTATAAGTTGCAACCTACTTACATCCATCTTGCTTTTCCCTTCTAGCCTGCAATCATGATTTGTCTCCGATGGTGGTGGTTCATCATTAACAATCAGATAATTTCATTAGAAGAACATAAAAATTTAAAAAAGAAAGAAAAAATAGTTTTTTTTGTATTAGTATGCAATTTACAATCATTGCCAAGTAATTCCCATATGTAATCTAGTCCAGTTTTCTCCACAATATGCAAAGATCCAAGATATACATTCTAAAGTAATAATTTTTTGACAATAGCATTTTATTTTCAGAATAGTTTTCAAAGATAGTTTTCAACATTCACCCTTGCAAAACCAGTTTCAAATTTTTCTGCTTCCCTTCTCCCCACCCCCTTCCCTAGACAACTAATCCAATATTTGTTAAACATGTACAGTTCTTTCATACATAGTTCCACATTTATTGTGATGTACAAGAAAACATCAGATCAAAAAGGAAAAAAATGAGAAAGAAAAATTAACTAAACAACAGAAAAGAAGGTGAAAATACTGTATTGTGATAAAGAGTATGGGATCACATAGTCCTCTTCTGGAGAGAGATGGCTCTCTCAGAAGTCTGTTGGAATTGGCTAAAGCAATAATTAAATGGACTGTTCTATCAATAGAATATCATAATATGAACAATATTACTTACAAATATTAATAATTGATATAACTTCAATGTAAATTAATTTAATTAGCCAACAATAGAATTATATTAAAACATTATATATTAAATGTCTGCTTTCTTTTCTTTTTTTTTTCATTATGGATGGTGGTTGTTCTTTTTTTTAAGTAACTGTAGACTTCATGAATGAAGCCATATAGTTTTGTGATTTCATTGTTCAATGTCATATACAAACACCTAGTGATGTTCTCAATTTATAGAGAAAATCCTAATTGAGCACATATGTCCTTAAATTTTAAGCCTTGCTTGATGTTAATACATAGCAAATTGATGAATAAAGTGTTTGTGTGCTTGTATCTGTCTTGGATAATATTTTAGGATATGTTACATAAATTCTATATTACAGTAATCATGATTCGCCTCCTATATCAAATTGTTTCATTACAGCTTTCTATTGGTAACTTAGCATTAAAGGATTTTAGAATTGGAAAAATCATTTAGTGCAAATCCCTCTTTTTACAGGTGAGAAAAATATATTATCATATTCATCCTATCCACCATGTGTGAGTTTACTCCAGGCTTCTAAAACTCTCTTTTCTCTACATATTCTTTTTCTATTACTTTATCGAGTTACCATTTATCTATTATTTCTATGCAGATGACTCTCAGATAGGTCTGTATAGACATCTATCTGCTAATGTACATGAAGTACTATATACATATATCTATATGCAGACCTATGTATGTTTAAGTATATGTGTGGATGTATGAATCTAACCAGTTAAGTAGCCCTAGTCTGCCTCCTAAATTCCAGCCCTGCATTACTATCTATACATTGGGTATCATCAATAAAACATCTCATAAACTTCACACACTCAATATACTCCCACACAGAATTTTCCCTAAAAATTCTTCCCTGCTCTTGTCTCCTTTATTTCTGTTATAGGCCTAACCATTCTTCCAGTTGCCCATTTTTGCAATCTCAGAATCATCTTTGGGTCTTATTTCATTCTTTCTATAACCCACATCTGCAATCAGTTTCCAAGTTTTATAAATTCTATTTCTATGGTTTTTCCTGTATCCTTCTCTCCATTCCACTCACATAACCACTGTCCTATTTAAAGGCCTAATAACCTTTCACCTGTATGTATTCAATAGCCTCCTCCTTGGACTCCTTGCCTCCAATTTATCTAAGCTAACTATTCTCCACTTAACTTCCAAATAGATATTCCTAAAGTCCTGTGGCCCATGTCATTTTGCTGTAGGGTTTCCCTCTTGCCTTCATAATAAAGTACACACTTCTCTGTCTGACTTTTATACCCCTTCACAATAGGGTGTCAGTTTACCTTTCCAGGTTTATTGTATATTATTTTCATGTATTCTTTCTATATTTCATCCAATTGGTCTATGTGGTTTCTTTTCAATGTCATTCCATTTCCCATCTCCTTTGCTTGGGTTGCACTTTCTCCTCACTTCTGCTTCATGGAATCACTAGCTTTCTTGAAAGTTTCTTTAAAGAGGGACTTCCTTTGGAAAGCCTATGTTAATAGACTGATGGAACAGACACCCGAAGAATAGGAAGTTAGTTGGATTTCCTACTTCCAACTTGTAGGAAACGAGGCTTTTGATGGTTCCTGCAGGCCTTAGTTTGACAGAATGACTAAAGGTTTGAGCTTCCCTGGGGATTCTATTTTTATTGGAGCAGGGAGACTATTGAAGTCCTTATACCACAGTGTGTACTTTAAAATGTCTGTGCCTGAAAGTGACTTCTTCAACATTCCCTAGCTAACTAATGCCTGAGGGAGAGGGAACCTAGATTTACATATGCAATATTCTTTCTATAATTCCACTTTTCTTTCTTTACATGCTAAGACTATTAAATAAAAAGGAAAAAAAAACATTATAAAGGGAAGAAAAAAATATTAACTAACATACCCCCTATCTTCTTCAGACTAGAAAAATCATCTGAAGAAAACTAGTTCTCACAGTATTATTTCAAATCCAACTGGAAGCAGGAAATAATGGAAAGCTTACAAGAGATTCTGTTCTCATGAGATTTTCAGGCTTGCTTCAGATTTGAAAGGAAGTTTGGATAGTGTGGATAAAAGTTCAGATAAGAATCTGAACTTTGTGGTGGTTATTCCAACTGAAGTTATGGAGCTTTTGAAGTTCACACACCACTAATCATAATACATTACAGTTTGTCTCCAGGAGGCAATTTAATAGGGAGCACTGGCCAGGAGGGTATTCACAGTAACTGTATGTTGTTATTTTTTTCATGATTCAAAGAGTTTTGCTATCTTTTCTGTGTGATAAAAATTGAAATAAAAGCTAATTCTCCAGAAACTGCTATTTGATTTTGTTTTTATCTTGATGTTCCTTGGAGATGGAATGAAATTAAATAATAATGCAAATGTTGCCTTCTGTCAGAAGTTTTTCCTGATGTTTCCAGCTACTAGTATTTGCTCCTTTTCTATTACCAGTCTATATTTTGCACATATGAATACATGCATATGTTGTTTCTTCTGACTGAATTGTAGGCTTCTTAAGGGCAGGGGGCTATTTCACTTTTTTTTTCTTCTTCTTTGTATACCCAGCACTTACCATATTATTTGATAGTCAGAGAAAAAATATTTATTAAACACCTACTGTGGTAGTGGACACTATTCTAAGATCTAGAGATATATAAAGAGGCAAAAGACAGTTTTTGATCTCAAAAAGCTTACTATCTAATGAAGGAGACATTTTTAAATTAACTATGTATGACAAGTTATACATACCATAAAATGAAAATTACTGAAGGAAGGCACACAGTAAGTGCTTAATAAGTGCTTTTTGATTCAATAATTAATTTTGATTAATGTTGCCTTCCCATGTTTAATAAATCAATATGATTATCAATAATTCATTGATGTGTAATTTCAACATATCAATGAATTTTGAAGGATTACATCAGAGAAATAGAGAATTTTATGAGGAAGCATTTTCTCTTTTCCAAAGGTTAGATTAAGGATAATAGAAATAATATTTTCTGTGATCCTGGACAGATTATTTTTACCTCTCATGCTCCAAGGCAATTTTCTAAATGACTAGAAGTTGCAGAAAAGTTGCTGTCTTTAATTTTCTTTTTATCGCAAATGTGTATAGTTAAGCAAAAAAAATCTGCATATATCATACTCCTCCCTCACAAAAATAGCAAGAAAAAAAGAAAATATATACTCTGGCATGTGCTTTGAATCCATAAGCATTCTCTTTGTCTCATTCTCTCTCCCTTTCTTTTCTTCCCTCCCTCCCCTGTCTCTCTCTCTTTCTCTCATGTTTCATCATAAGTCCCTTGGAGTTGAGGTGAGCCCTTGTATTCATCAGAGTTATTAAATCATTCAAAATGAATTATCTTGACAAGATTGCTATTATTGAATAGATAGTCCTACTAGTTCTGCCCAATTCACTTTGCTTGAGTTTATACAAGTGTTCCCAGGTTTCTCTGAAACCATCCCTTTCATCATTTCTTGTATTATAATAGTAATACTGTCATATTCATGTACCATAAACTTTTTCAACCATTACCCAATTGATGGGCATTCCCTCAGTTTACAATTCTTTGGCACAACAAAAATAGCTACCATAAAGAGTTTTATATGTATGGGTCATTTGTCAACTAGGGAATGACTTTCATTTATTTATTTTACAAACTTGGCTCAATTTCTTTTATTTTATAAATGAGATCTTTATCCAAGAAGCTTGCTACAAAGATTTTTTTTTCTGTTTCCTGCTTTGCTTCTAATACTAACTGCATTGGTTTTGTTACTACAAAATTTATCAATTTCATATAATCAAAATTATTGATCTTACTTGCCTTGAACCTCTGTTTTTTGCTTGATCATAAACTCTTTCCTTATCTATAGATCTAACATATAATTTCTTCCTTTGTCCACTAATTTGCATATCATATAACCATTAATATCTATATCTTGTATCCATTTTAAGTTTATTTGGATATATGGTGTGAAATAAGAAATGTGTGCCCCACAGACTTGCATTGGTAGAGGTAGTTTTCTTTCCTAAGAGTTTCCTATGCCAATAAAAATTGCAGAAATAGTTTGCATCTCCAATAGATAAGTTTATATTGATATATTGTTGTTGTTGTGATTGTTTAGTTGTATTGACTCTTTGTGTCCCACTTTGCGATATTACTAGCAAAGATAGAGGAATGGTTTGTTGGTTCCTTCTCTGACCATTTCACAGATGAGGAAATTGAGTGACTTGCCCAAGCTTACACAAATAGTATTGTATGAGGCTCAATTTGAGCTCAGAAAGATGAATCTTACTAACTCCAGGCCTGACACTCTGTGTACTATCCCTTGGATATCATATTAATATGCATTATTGTGTTAGATATATTAATACTACCACACCTAGGATTATTGTGGCAAAGGTTTCTCTCAGATGAGATGGGTAGATTGCATCTACCAATGCAAATCTATACCTTCTCTGCAATTTGACTTAGAGAGTTGTTTGGGATAACTTGCTCAGATTCACAATGGCCAGTATATGTCAGAGGTAGGATCTTAATGAGTGCAAGGTTAGATCTCTGGGCACTACATACACTATCTCAGGCTTCATGTTAAACTTAGATAATTTCAGAGCATAATATAAAGAAATAGCTCTTCCTTGCTGATTTCATATTTAAAACACATTTGTATTTGACTTCTACTGAACTTGAACACAAAGATGTGGATTGAAAATGATACACATTTCAGCTTGAAGCTCAGGAGCATAACAATTCCCTTCTGTTTACTTGATATTTTGCTGAATTTAGTCTATATTTTGAAGCAATCAACAGATAATGTACATTCTGGGAACAGAAAGAATAGAAGGAGTCAAATACATGGCATAAATCAGGGATGGATAGACAACTGCATTTCTGTTCTGGCTAGCTCCTCAACTTCAGTTTTTTTAAAAAAAAAAGTTTAAAAAATGCGCGCCATGCAGCCCAATTTGCCACTCCTTTGCTAGCCAATGCACCTTGGAAGGAAAACATGATCTATAAATCTTGCTGTTTATGGTGAACTCGTCTGCATGCCTCATAAAGCCTGTGCAATGTCCAGCAGACCCTTTCCATCCAGTTTTCCTTTAGAATCTACTTTTATAAGCACCATAACAACTCGGAAAGCTTATGCACAAAACTGAGGTCAGCTGTCAACCCTTTCCAGGTCCATTTGGAGATCAGTCTCTAAGAGACCACTATCTTCTCTCTTTCTAAGATAAATGTGTTGCTTAGGGAGGGAACCTTTGGCAGAAGGCCAAAGCTAAAAGAGATGTCCTTTAAAGTGGGGTGAGGCTATTTTCTTAACAAGGCTGTAGGAAGCTTCTTATCTCAGCTGTTCAAAAGACCCTACTCCCAGAAGGTTCAGTGACACACAAATTAAGCAATTAAGATTAACAGACAGTGACATGTTTTTGTTCAGCACTTGCACGGAAAAGAAAGGCCTTTAATACTTTTTGGGTTGTCCACCAGAGGTTATGGAAAGGTCTAGAGCTACTTCCTCACTAGCTTGGCTAATGTTCCATTTCAAAAGGCCTTGGGGAAAGAGTGTGTAATGAGGAAGGTGGGGGGGAGAGAGAAAGGGAAAAGAACAGGACTGGAAAATGGAAGATGCTTTGTACATAAATTCCATTAACAGAGGGAAAAAATCTAGGGGAGGGGACAAAAGAGTGGAGAGCGAAGGTGTTCTAATTAATGACCTTTCTGTAGAATATTTTTAGCTGCTACTTCTCTAATATATATATATATATGTATATATATACATACATACATATATTTTAAAAAAGATTATTAGAAGTCATAAGAGAGCAGAGCAGGAGCTTTAGAGATTCAATAAGGGGATTTAGGATATTATAAAGCATTCATCTGTAACCTTGCTTTGGGATTTTTAAATATGTTTGAGTGATGAAAAGATGATTGCTATAAAAAATCTGTGCTTTGGGTAGTGGTGCAGCTGTATTTAATCATTACATAGGTCTTTCATTTTATGGAGCATGCCTCTCTGATGGTTAAGGATTACGAGAATGTCACTGAATGAAAATGGTAAATAAAAGCTTAGAATTAGGATAAAGTCTGCCATTCAAATAAATTGTTTAATAGTCTATGGGTTATTCTGGTAATTCTGCATTTCTAGCTAGAAACTGTAACAATTTTGAGAAGTGATCTTTCAATCTTCCCTTGAAGTCCTCTAGTGTTGAAGATCTTGCTACTTCAAAAACAGCCAATTTCACATTTATTTATTTATTTATTCATTTGTTTGTTTATCTTGAAACCTTTTATTTTAATTTCAAATTGAGTCACAACTTTTTAGAGAAGCTACAGTTTCATTTCAAAAATAGCTGTGCATATACAAATTGCATATACAATTGCACACGCAATTATTTATGAACAGAAATTTGCTGAATCATTAGCACTCTATTAATGGCCAAATGCTTCAGGAAACAATTATTATTCTATCTTGAAATGTTTATTTCAATCAATAAGACAATAACCATACAATAATACAATACTAATATTATTAGTATTAATAATAATACAATAATAATGATTTAGATAATAGGGATACAAAACCAAATCTAGATATCAGGCATAAACCAGTACTCAGCACAGTGACTGGCATACAGTAGGCATCTTAATAAATGCTTATTAATCACTACTTTTTTGTTTTTCTTTTTACAGAGGCAAAACCTTTGGTTTTATTATTATGCTAAAGCATAAGTGCATCAGAAAACCTGAACCCTCATTAAGAGTCTAACATTAACAGCCCTAAGTAAATGACAGACAAATAATTCTTGTAATTTTGTATATTCTTCTTAGACCATAAAAATTAAAAAAGAAATAGAACCATGTTCCCCATGCTTTCTTCAGTAATACAACAGTTGAAGAAATTTAGTTAAACAGAATCATAACCAAATTCTATAGGTAGGTTAGATCAGGTTATAATTTTTTTTCATTTTTTCCTTATTGAAGCTTTTTATTTTTAAAACATATACCAGGATATATATATGTACACACACATATATATATATATCCATATATATATATATATATTTACCATTGACGCTTGCAAAATCTTATGTTCCAATTTTCCTTCCCTTTCACCCTACCCCCTCCCCAAGATGGCAAGTAATCCAGGATATGTTAAACATAGTAAAAATATATGTAATTCCAATATAGGCATACATATTTATACAATTATATTGCTACAAAAGAAAAATCAGATCAAAAAAGAAAAATATGAGAAAGAAAATAAAATTCAAGTAAACAATAACAAAAGAAGTAAAAATGATATGTTGTGATGCATACTCAGTTCCCACAGCTCTCTGTTGGAGTGCAGATGGCTCTCATAATCACAAAATCATTGGAACCAGCCTAAATCATCTCATTGTTAAGAAGAGCCACATCCATCAGAATTGATCATCGTATATTCTTGCTATTGCTGTGTACAGTGATATCCTGGTTCTGCTCATTTCACTTAGCATTAGTTGATGTAAGTCTCTCCAGGCCACTTTGAAATTATCCTGAGGATCATTTCTTATAGAACAATAATATTTCATAACATTCATATACCATAACTTGTTCAGTCATTCTCCAAATGATGGGCAGTCACTCAATTTCCAGTCTCTTGTCATTATGAAAAGGGCTGCCACAAACATTTTTTTACTTGTGGGTACGTTTTCCTCCTTTAAGATCTCTTTAGAATATAAGCCCAGTAGAAAAACTGCTGGATCAAAGGATATGCACAGTTTGATAACCATTTGAGCATAGTTCCAAATTGCTCTTCAGAATGGTTGGATCCATTCACAGTTCCACCAACAATGTATCAGTGTCGCAGTTTTCTCACATTCCCTCCATTTGTCATTATCTTTTCCTGTCATCTTAGCCAATCTGAGAGATGTTTAGTGGCATCTCAGAACTGTCTTAATTTGCATTTCTCTGATCAATAGTGATTTAGAGCACCCTTTCATATGACTAGAGATGCTTTCAATTTCTTCATCTGAAAATTGTCTGTTCATATCCTTTGATCATTTATCAATTGGAGAATGGCTGGAACTCTTATGAATTTGAGCCAGTTCTCTATATATTTTAGAAATGAGGCCTTTCTCAGAACCTTGAATGTAAAAATGATTTCCCAATTTATTACTTCCCTTCTAATCTTGTCTGCATTAATTTTGTTTCTATAAAAACTTTTTAACTTAATATAATCAAAATTATCTATTTGGTGTTTGATAATGAGCTCCAGTTCTTCTTTGGTCACAAATTCCTTCCTTCTCCAGAAATTTGAGGGGTAAACTATTCTATGTTCTACTAATTGGTTCATAATATCATTCTTTATGTCTAAATCATGAACCCATTTTGACCTTATTTTGGTTTACAGTTTTAAGTATGGGCTGATGCCTAGTTTCTGCCATATTGGTTTCCAATTTTCCCAGCAGTTTTTGTCAAATAATGAGTTCTTATCCCAGAAGCTAGGGTCTTTGGATTTCTCAAACACTAAATTGCTGTAGTCATTGACTCTTTTGTCTTGTGAATGTAACCTATTCCACTGATCAACTATTCTATTTCTTAGCTAGTACCAAAAGGTTTTGGTGACTGCTGCTTTATAATATAGTTTTAGGTCTGGCACAGCTAGGCCACCTTCATTGGCATTTTTTTCATTAATTCCCCTGAAATTCTTGACCTTTTGTTCTTCCAGATGAACTTTATTATATTTTTTTCAAGATCTGTAAAATAATTTCTTGGGAGTTTGATTGGTGTGGCACTAAATAAGTACATTAATTTAGATAGTATTGTCATTTTTATTATATTCCTTCAGCCTACCCATGAACACTTCAACTTATTAGATCTGACTTTATTTTTGTGGAAAGTGTTTTGTAGTTGTGTTCATATAGTTCCTGACTTTGCTTTGTCAGATAGACTCCCAAATATTTTATACCATCAACAGTTATTTTGAATGGGATTTCTTTTTGTATCTTTTGCTTCTGGACTTTGTTGGTAATATATAAAAAAGCTGATAATTTATGTGGATTTATTTTGTTTTCTGCAACTTTGCTAAAGTTGTGGATTTTTTCTAGTAGTTTTTTCATTGATTATCTAGAGTTCTCTAAGTATACCATCATATCATCTGCAAAGAGTGATAATTTGGTTTCCTCATTATCTACTCTAATTCCTTTAATCTCTTTTTCTTCTCTTATTGCCAAAGCTAACATTTCTAATACAATATTGAATAGTAATAGTGATAGTGGGTAATCTTATTTCACCCCTGATCTTATTGGGAATGGTTCTAGTTTGTTCCCATTACACATGATGCTTGCTAATGGTTTTAAATAAATGCTACTAATCAGTTTGAGGAAAAGTCCATTTATTCCTGTACTCTCTAATGTTTTTTTAATAGGAATGGGTGTTGGATTTTATCAAATCTTTTTCTGAATTTATTGAGACAATCATATATATTTTTTTTAGTTTTGTTATTGATATAGTCAATTATGCTAATAGTTTTCCTAATATTGAACCAACTCTGCATTCCTGCTATAAATCCTATTTTGTCATAGTGTATTATCCTGGGGATGACTTTCTCTATTCTCTTGGTTAATATTTTACTTAAGATTTTTGCATAAATATTCATTAGGGAAATTGGACTATAATTTTCTTTCTCTATTTTCACCCTACTTCATTTAAGTATCAGCACTATATCAGTGTCATAAAAGGAATTTGGTAGGACTCCTTCTTTTTATATTTTTTCAAAGAGTTTGTATAGTATTATAATTAATTGTTCTTTAAATGTTTGGTAGAATTCACATGTGACTCCATCTGGCCCTGGAGATTTTTTCTTAGGAAGTTGTTTAATCACTTGTTCTATTTCTTTTTCTAAAATGGGACTATTTAAATAATTTATTTCCTCTTCTGTTAACCTGGGCAATCTATATTTTCCTAGCCATTCCTCCATTTCACTTAGATTATCAAATTTATTGATATAAAGCTGGGCAAAATGATTTCTAATTATTGCTCTAATTTCCTCTTCATTGGTGGAAAGTTCTTCCTTTTCATTTTTGAAACTGACAATTTGATTTTCTTCTTTCCTTTTTCTAATTAAATTAACTAAAGGTTTACCTATTTTTTCCCCATAAAACCAACCCTTGGTTTTGTTTATTAATTCAATGGTTTTCTTACTTTCAACTTTATTAATTTCCCTTTTTGTTTTTAGAATTTCAAGTTTGGTATTTAATTGGTATTTTTAAATTAGTTCTTTTTCTGGCTTTTTTAGTTGCAAGCTCAATTCATTGATTCTCTTTCTCTATTTTAGGCAAATAATCATAGAGAAATAAAATTTCCCCTAATTACCACTTTGGCTGCAACCCACAAATTCTGGTATGTTGTCTCATACTCTTGGATGAAGTTATTGGTTGCATCTAAGATTTGTTGTTTACCCATTCATTTTTTAGGATTAGATTATTTAGTTCCCAATTAAGTTTTGGTCTATTTTCTGCTGGGCTTTTATTGCATGCAATTTTTATTGCATCATGATCTGAAAAAAAAATGCATTTACTATTTTTGTCATTTTGCATTTGGTTTTGAGGTCTTTTATTCCCTAATATAAGGTCAATTTTTGTATAGTTTCCATGAATTGCTGAGAAAAAGTGTACTCTTTTCTGTCTCCATTCAATTTTCTCCAAAGATTTATCATACCTAACTTTTCAAAAAAATTTATTTATCTCTTTAACTTCTTTCTTATTTATTTTGTGGTTTGATTTATCTAGTTCCGAGAGAGCAAGATTGAGATCCCCCACTATTATAATTTTTCTGTCTATTTCTTCTTGCAGTTCTCTTAACTTCTCCTTTAGGAATTTAGATGCTATATCATTTGGTGCATATATGTTTAATATTGATATTGTTTCATTATCTATCATATCCTTTAGCAAGACATAGGCTTCTTCCTTATTTGTTTTAATTAGATCTATTTTTGCTTTTGCTTGATCTGAGATCAATATTGCTACCTTTGCTTTTTTTTTTTACTTCACCTGAAGCATAATAGATTTTGTTCCAGCCTTTTACCTTTACTCTAAATGTACCACTCTGCTTTAAATGAGTTTCTTGTAAACGACAAATTATAGGATTCTGGCTTTTAATCCAATCTGCTATCTGCCTTTTATGGGAGAGTTCATCCCATTCACATTTATAATTAAAATGACTAATTCTTTATTTCCTGCTATCTTATTTACCCCAAATTTTGCTTTTCTCCTTCCTTTCCCCCTTTTCCTTCTCCCCCAGTATTTTGCTTCTGACCACCACTTCCCTCAAACAGCCCTTCTCCTTTATAGTTCCTCCTTCTTTCTTATACCTTTCCCCTATTACTTCTGTTTTCCCTTATATTAGCCTCCCCTTTTCCTTTCCTCTTTCCTCTCCCCCTTCCCTATAAAGTGAGACAAATTTCTCTGTGAAATAAAATCTGTCCAATACTTTTGAACCAAATCTGGTGAGCATAAGATTCACACAACTTTCATTCCCCTCTCTTCTGTCTTTGAACTTTGAAGATCTTTCAGTCTTCCCTCAAAGTCCTCCAGTGCTAATGATCTTGCTACTTCAAAAACAGCCAATTTCATTTTTAAATAGTACTGATTGCTAAAAAAAAAAGAAAAAGAAAAAGTTCTTTTTTCTGATGAGCAAAAATCTGTCTTTTTGCAACTTCTATATGATGCATTTAATCAAATACTCTTTCAGTTACAGGTGAAACCAAATACCCTTTCAATTACAGGCAGCTAAATGGCACAGTAAAGAGAGAACTGGACCTATGAGTCAGAAAGACCCAAATTCAAATCTGACCTCAGATACTTATTATGTGATTCTAGGCAAGTTGTTTAGTCCCTTTCTGCATCAGTTTCCTCAGCTATAAATTGGGAATAATAATAATACCATCTAATTTCCTTAGTTGCTGTGAGGATCACATATTTGTTAAAATGTTTGTCATAGTAGGCATTTAAATGCTTGTTCTTTTTCCCTACGTGAAGAGCTGTATATCAATGACATTCATTTTTTTTTGTTGTTGTTGTGAAGTCATTTTTCAGTTGTGTCTGACTCTATGTGACCCTAGGAAATAGGTGCTATTATTACAATCACTTTACAGGTGAGGAAACTGAGACAGATAGAGATTAATGAACTTCTCAGCCAAGGACATAAAGTTAGCATGTATTTAAGGCAGGATTTGAATTCACAACTTTTTGACTTTTCATTCAGCATTTTATCCACTGTGCTCTCCTTCCTTCCCTCTAAGATGATACAGCAAATCTAGATTGGTTACTAATGCCAGATTGTAAATCAAAGATGATTGACCTCAGGAGAAGTTATAAGAGGAAGAGAAACCACTTACCCTTTCTTTTGAGGCTCTTAAAATGCTTCCATCCCTCCTTGGACTTCCAGAAAGACAATAGTGATTACCAGCACATAGTAATAAGATTATGGACATGCCCAGGTGAACATGAGTTCATGGTCACCTTTTTATGTTTGTGTTTTCTTACATCTGAGTCTCTCTTGTGTCTTACCTCCTTTGTCCTGGATATCAAATTTCTATTTTTGGAGTCCAAAATTACATTACCAATTGTTTTCCCTCCCTCCCTTTCTTCCTCCCTCTTTCTCTTTTCCTTCTTTCTTTCCTTTTTTTTCTTCTTTCCTTCCTTCCTTCTTTTCTTCCCTTATTTCCTTCCTTCTTTTCTTCATTTCTTCATTCCTTCTTTCCTTCCTCCCTCTCTGTTTCTCTGTATCTATCTCTCTGTCCTTCTCTCTCTTTCTCTCTCCCCCTTTCCCTTTTCCTGTCCCTCTTTTCCTTCTTCACTCACTCCCAAAGAGATCATAAAAATGGAAAAAATACCCTTGTGCAAAATATTTGTGGCAGCCTTTTTGTAATGGCAAGGAACTGAAAACTGAGTAGATGCCCATCAGTTGAGAAATGGCTGAATAAGTTATGATATATGAATGTAATGAATATTATTATTTTAGAAGAAACAATCAGCAGGATGATTTCTGAAAGGTCTATTGAGACTTACATGAACTCATGCTAAGTGAAGTGAATAAAACCAAGAAAAGATTGTACACAGCCACAACCAGATTATGTGATCATCACTTCTGATGACATGGCTTTTCATCAATGAGGTGATTCAGGATGCTTCCAATGATCTTGTGATGGAGAGAGCCATCTGCATCCAGAAAGACACTATTAGGACTAAATATGGATCAAAAATAGTACTTTCACTTTTATTTTGTTTTTTTAAAAAATCATATTTTCCCTTTTTGATCTGATTTTTCTTGTGCAGTTTGGTAAATGTGGAAATATGTTTAGAAGAATTGTGCACATTTAATCTATATTGGATTACTTGCTGTCTAGGAGAGGGGGTGGAAGGAAGGAAGGGAGAAAAATTTGGAACTAAAGGTTTTGCAAAGGTGAATGTTAAAAACTACCTTTGCATGTATTTTGAAAATTAAAAAAAGATTATTAAAAATTTACAAAAAGGACTAAGACTAAGGAAGCTCAAGCCCTGACCTGACAAGGCATGAGATCTAGACACTGTGAATGACTCAGAAAATACAGGTCTGAGATGAGAGTCTTTTATTTTAGTGTCTTTAAATTGGGGGGTTACTTAGTGCTGGAAGAAAGAAACCCAATACTTTGATTTTATACCGAATATTTTCTAGAAGGGGAGACCCCAGACAAGAATTGTAACTAATTTTTTTCTTTCTAGATATTTTACCTAAAATAATACTCTTGATTGGAGATAATGGGCAAGTGGGGTGGGAAGGGAAAGCGAGTGAGGGAGACAAAGAGGTAAATAAAGAAAGAGAAACAGAGAGAGACAGAAAAGAAACAGATAAGACAAAAAGATGAAGAAACAGAAACACAAAGATAGAAATAGAAGTAGAGAAAGGGAGACAGAAACACTGACAGAAGAAAGGGAAACAGGGAGACATTGTGAGTGAGAGAAAAGAAAGAGGTGGGAGCCAAAGAAACTGGTAGCCAGACAGAGACATAGAGATTCAAGGAGACAAAGTGAGTTAGAAAAAAGGAGATAGTGGAAGACACAGTGACAGAGTCAGAAACAGAGAGAAAGCATCTAACTCCGCTCTTTTAAGTAAATTAAAGATGAACCTCATGCATGTGAGGAAATGAGAATCTCCTTTCTGAGAGGGCTCCCTCTAGGACTCAAGTGACAATTATAAGTGATATGAAGCCAAAGACCAGTGAAAGCAAGTTAAACTCTAAGCAATTAAAAAAAATCAATGAAAGTCACATAACTGGAAAGAATCCCCCAAACTCATACTGCCAATGAAATTTTTGAGCATTTGCCATGAGATAGCCACTAGAAACCAGTTTTACCTCTGACACCATATTGCTGTTGTTCCCATTTGCTCTTGAAGAGGATTATGAAATCACTATATTGGGGTCAATATACAGTCTATCCAATTGTAACTGATCAGATTAATCTGAACTCTGAGGACTCTACCAGAGATCTACTACAAATAATCTAGATATGGATATGGATACCAAAAAAACAAAAAAAAACCCCAAAAAAACGAAGTTGAAAAGATAGAGGTCAGTTTGTGTAAGACTTTAAAAGATAAATAAAGGATCTTATGTTTGTTCCTAGAGAATACAAGTATAATTTATTGAATACAGCTGTTATGTGGTCAGTCTTATGCTTTAGGAGAAATCACTTTTGTAAGTCTGAGTCAGGTTTCTATGTAAAGATGGGCACACAGTTGAGTGGAGTGATTTTCATGGACTCCTATTGCAATTTACACATCAATTTGTAGGGAAATATGATTGTAGAAGATGTACTTTGTTTCTTACAAAGCATAGTTGAATTCAAACTGGTCTGGCCTTTGAGTAGAATGACCTTTGGGGTAATAGTATTCTTCAATTAGCAATTGTAACCATATTAACAACAAAACCAACAAAACTCTTTTGCTGTTGTCCTACTTATGGGACATTGAACATATAGCCTGCCAAATTTTGAATTTCTAGGTACCAAGCAATGAAGCACAATGTAAAAAATCTAGTTTCTGCTTCTGTTCTATATTCATATATGCTATATTAACTAGGGATGTTGAAGAAACATTTTAATAAAACCACCAGAATTGTAGCCAACAATCTTTTCTGAGTTACATGCTAAAGTAAACATGCCATAGAAGGAAAACATATTCATTAAGGGAGAACATTTAAAGGTTTCAAATACAATTTTTGGTACAAAGGGAGAAAAAGAAGTCAAGATAGCAAGTCTTTAAAGAGGCTAGTATCTTAAATAATAAGACATATTGTAGACCCTTTAGCTTAAATAGAGTCCAGAAGAAATAAATTTATTCTAGTCTGGGAAAAAATAAAAAAAAACCCATTCCATGAGTTGTTTAATAGAACGATATAAATTCACAAAGGGAGATGTGTGAAGGAATCATATTATGCTAATATTTAATTTTGTGCATTCCCCCATTCACACAAAGAGCTGTTTTTGCTGTCCTTAAATATTTCCCCTTCAGTGTTGATTATCTTATTCAGAATCCTCAAAGGACACACATTTTGTTTAATTCTTATGGGATTTTGGACTTTGTAGCTGGGAGTGATATTAAAGGCCATAGTGTCCAATTTCTTTCACTTTACAAATGAAAAACAAAACAAAACAAAACAAAACAGAGACATAGAGAATTCAAATAACTTGCTCAAGATATCAGAGTTGTTAAGGGGCAAAAAGGAAGTTGAACCCAGATCCCCTGACTCCAAAGCCATTGCTCTTTCCAGGATACCAAGTTGCCTCTTCTTGAAAAGCTCCCAGAACAAGAACAGGCTGCTGCTACTTGAAATAATTTTGTGTTCTTCTAAAGCAATCTTGAATGCTGATGACTCACTTTGTGAATTGCATTCCTTAATACAAAATTAGTTGATAAGTTTGCATTCCTAGTTTTCACATTTTCCCTCTGAAAACTCTTTTGTCTCTTAAGATACTTTCAGCATTTTAGGATTATTACTTTATTTTGTAGTTTTTTTTCCTGATTTTGTTTTTACATTCTTTACTTATAAGGAAACTAGAGATATACTACATTTGGAGACCTACTTATTTTTTCCTTCAACTTTCCTTCTCAATTCTGAATATTTATTTTTCTTCCCCTTGAGATAGATTTAGTTTTAATAATTCAACAGATTGAGCCAAAATGCTGAGTTGAAACATTCTCTTTGTGAAATTTATGACTTTGATAGATGATTTTTGTCTTCCTACAGTAGTCTGATGGGCTGAACTCTGGCACAGTGATTTTGTATGTTGCCCCCTCATGGTTTTATTTCATTTTCTGATGCATGTTTCACAGATGCTTGCTTTTTGTGTGAAGGATTTGGACATGAGACAGAGAAACAAATGTTATATAACTCAGAAATAACAACTTAGAACCAGAAGGGCCTTTGCATTAAAAGGTGCTGCAGAGAAAGAGGCAATTGTATAATTTCACATTTTCACACATACACTTTAGAGTAAAATTTAGCAAGTGTCACTGTTAATCAGCTGCTCATAAGCCCTAACCCCACCTACCCAATAAACCCTTATTTCCCACTCCTACTCAACACAAACTCTTCATAGCAATAACAGCAATGTTCTCTTTTTGATGTTGTTTTCCACTTATGTGGTATGTTCAACAAAAATCTTTACTCACCATCATATCTTTCCACTTTCACTCAAAATATCTTTGCTCAATATCATATCTTTCCACCTCTTCTTAAGTAATGCCATTTTTTTGATGGGGGAGAGTCAAATTACAGATAAATTAAATTCAATTTCGTAAAAGTGACCATGATTATGTTAAGCACTGTCTCAGGCACTAAGGGATATAATGACAAAAAAATGATATAGTCTTATGTTCTCAAGAACTTCATATTTTATATAGATAAGTAAGTACAAAATATATATAGATATAGTGGGAGGAGGATTTCTTTTTTTACCTCCTCCATCTTAATTGATGAAGTCACAGAGAGTAAGGGATCAATAACAAAGTGTTAAAGTAACTGTGAAAAAAATGCAACTTTTACCCAGTACAAAAAAGTGCACTTCCCTTACGAAATGTGAACAAGTTCTTTGATTGAATAATAAAAGAAGACTTTTGGGGGGTGGAGCCAAATGGCAGAGATCAGACACTAGTCTCTGTAATCTCCTCTAACCTTCCATCAAACCAACAGCAGATGACTGATTTTGAAATTAAAGAATCCACAAATATCTGGAGTATAACACATTTGTAGAAGAAGATACCCTGGAAAAATTTCAAAACAGGTCTGTTTCAATTGGGCAGGGGGGTGGTCTGCAGAACACAGACTGCAGCACAGGGAGACCGGTAGGGAGCTGGAGCAGGAGTCAGAGCGTTGTGGCTTTCCCACACCTGGGAGTCTTCTGTGGGCCTCTTGGGCCAATCTGTCCTGATTATAAGCAGGAGGTGTGGCAGATCTGCCTTTTTTGGGGGGTAGATTGTGAACCATTGAGTCCCAGAAAAGCACCGACCTAGCTGCCATTACACAGCACCCTAAAGCAATCAGTTAATCAGCAGAACTGCCCAGCAACTGAAATAACTCAATCAGCAGAATTGCCCCAGGGAAAATTAAATCCTCTTTCCCTCCTTTGCCTTGAACAGACCTAAAACCTTAAAAAATGAATAAAAACCAAAAAGAACTCTCACCATAGACAGCTTTTCAAATCCTGAGGTCCCTACAGGTAAAGCAACTCTAGAAAAAGCCCCAAGGAAAGGCATAAACTGGACCCCATGTCACAGGGCTGTCTTTGAAGATTGCATAAAGAATTTTAAAAGAGAGTTAGAAGAAATATGGGGAAATGAAATGAGATATTTGCAAAAAATGGAAAAAGAATGCAATGAACAAAAAAATTTAATTGGCCAATTGCAAAAGAGTTAAAAACAGTAACTGAAGAAAATAAAATACTAAAAATGAGAATGGAACAAATGGAAGCGAATGACTCAACAAGACTTCAAGAATCAGTCAAACAAAAAAAAATAAGAAAATGGAAGAAAATCTGAAATATCTCCTGGGAAAAACAACTGACCTAAAAATAGATGTAGGAGAGACAATCTAAGGATTATAGGGCCATGATGAAAAAAAGAACCTAGATATCATCTTACATGAAATCATAAAAAAAAAAACTGCCCCGATATTTTAGAATCAGAAGAAAAAATAGCCATCAAAAGAATACATCAATCATTTCCTGAAAGAAATCCCAAAATTAAATCCCCAAAGAATATTGTGGCTAAATTTCAGAACTATTGTATCAAGGAAAAGATATTGCAAGCAGCCAGAAAGAGACAATTTAAATATTGAGGAGACACAATTAGGATCATCCAGGACCTAGCAGCTTCCACCTTAAAGGATTTAAGGGCCTGGAATCTAATATTTCAAAGAGCAAAGGAAATGGGATTACAGCCAAGAATAAGCTATCCAGCTAAAGTGAGCATTATCTTTCAGGAAAAAAAAAGATGGATATTCAATGATATAGGTGAATTTCACCTATTTCTAATGAAAAGTCCAGAACTGAACAAAAAATTTGATCTTCAAACACAGAATTTAAGAGAAACATAAAAAAGGTATAAAGGAAAAAACTCTTGGAAACTATATTTTCTATTATGGATATTCTTAGGGAATGAGGGTATAAATTGACTTTATTATGATAATATGAAAAAAGAAATTAGAGGTAGAAAAGGGATCACACTGGAAGAAGAAGAAAAAGGAGGTAAAATAAGGGAAATTACATCACATGTAGAGGCAAAGATAACATCATAATTGAGGGAAAGAAACATATTTAAAGTATAATGGTACATACAGAGTGAAGATAAAGGGCTTGAGCAGAATCTATTATGCTTCAGGTGAACAAAAAAAGCAGGGTAGCAATCCTGATCTAAGATAAAATAAAAGCAAAGATATATCTAATTAATTAAAAGAGATAAGGAAGGAAACTATATCTTACTAAAGGTTCCATAGATAATGAAGCAGTATCAATACTAAACATATATACACCAAGTGGTATAGCATGGAAATTCCTAGAGGAAAAGTTCAGAGATATGCAAGAAGAAATAGACAGCAAAACTATAATAGTGGGGGATCTCAATCTTGTTCTCTCAGAACTAGATAAATCAAACCACAAAATAAATAAGAAAGAAGTTAAGGAAGTAAACAAAATATTAGAAAAGTTGGGTATGATAAATCTTTGGAGGAAATTAAATGGGGACAGAAAAGAGTTTACTTTTTCTCTCAGTGGTTCATGGAACAAATACAAAAATTGACCATGTGTTAGGACATAAAAACCCCAAAATCAAATTCAGAAAGGCAGAAATAGTAAATGCATTTTTTACAGATCATGATGCAATAAAAATCACATGCAATATAAAACCAGGAGAAAATACAACAAAAAGCAACTGGAAACTAAACAATCTCATCCTAAAGAAAAAATGGGTGAAACAGCAAATTACAGACACAATTACAAATTTCATCCAAGAGAATGACAATAATTAGACAACATACCAAAATTTGTGGGATGCAGCCAAAGTGGTAATAAAGGGAAATTTTATGTCTTTAGATGCTTACTTACATAAAATAGAGAAAGAGAAAATCAAAGAATTGGGCTTGCAACTCAAAAAACTAGAAAAAGAACAAATTAAAAAACCCCTATCAAATACTAAACTTGAAATCCTAAAAATAAAAGGAGGGATTAATAAAATTGAAAGTAAAAAATTATTGAATTAATAAATAAAGCTAAAAGTCGGTTTTATGAAAAAACCAACAAAATAGATAAACCTCTAGTTAATTTAATTAGAAAAAGGAAAGAGGAAAATCAAATTGTTAGTCTCAAAAATGAAAAGGGAAAACTTTCCACCAATGAAGAGGAAATTAGAACAATAATTAGGAATTACTTTGCCCAATTTTATGCCAATAAATTTGATAACCTAAGTGAAATGGAGGAATATCTACAAAAATATAGATTGCCCAGATTAACAGAAAAGGGAAAAAATTACTTAAATAGTTCCATTTTAGAAAAAGAAATGAACAAGTCATTAATTACCTCTCTAAGAAAAAATCTCCAGGACCAGATGGATTTACATGTGAATTCTACCAAACATTTAAAGAACAATTAACTCCAATACTATATAAACTATTAAATGAAGGACTCCTACCAAATTCCTTTTATGACACCGACATGTTACTGATGCCTAAACCAGGTAGAATGAAAACAGAGAAAAAAAATTATACACCAATATCCCTAATTAATATTGATGCAAAAAATCTTAAATACAATATTAGCAAAGAGATTACAGAAAATCATCACCAGAATAATAAACATGACCAAGTAGAATTTATACCAGGAATGTGGGGGTGGTTCAATATTAGGAAAACTATTAGCATAATTGGCTATATCAATAACCAATTTAACAAAAAAAATATGATTATCTCAATAGATACAGAAAAAAAACATTTGATAAAATCCAACATCCATTCCTACTAAAAACACTCTAGAGTATAGGAATAAATGGACTTTTCCTTAAAATAGTCAGTAGCATATATTTAAAACCATCAGCTAGTATCACATGTAATGGTGATAAACTGCAACCATTCCCAATAAGATCAGGGGTGAAACAAGGTTGCTCAGACCATTACTATTCAGTATTTTGTTAGAAATGCTAGATTTGGCAACAAGAGAAAAAAAAGAGATTAAAGGAATCAGAGTTGGTCATGAGGATATGATGATGATATGAGATGTCTACTTTTTGCAGATGATATGAGGGTCTACTTAGAGAACTCTAGAGAATCAATTAAAAAACTATTAGAAATAATTCACAACTTTAGCCAAGTTTCAGGATACAAAATAAATCCACATAAATCATCAGCATCTTTATACATTACTAACAAAATCCAACAGCAAGAGATACAAAGAGAAATTCCATTTAAAATAACTGTCAGCAGAATAAAATATTTGGGAATATATCTGCCAAGGGAAAGTCAGGAACTATATAAGTAAAACTTCAAAACACTTTCCACACAAATAAAGTCAGATCTAAACAATTGGAAAAATATCAAGTGCTCTTGGATAGGTCGAACGAATATAATAAAGATGACAATATTAACTAAAGTAATCTATTTATTTAGTGCTATACCAATCAAATTCCCAAGAAATTATTTTACTGATATGGAAAAAATAACAAAAAAATTCATCTGGAAGAACAAAAGGTCAAGAATTTCAAGGGAATTAATGAAAAAAAAAAGCAAGTGAAGGTGGCCTAGCTGTACCAGATCTAAAATTATATTATAAAGCAGTGGTCATCAAAACTATTTGGTACTGGCTAAGAAACAGAGTAGCTGATCAGTGGAATAAGTTAGGTTTACAGGACAAAATAGTCAATGACTATAGTAATCTAGTGTTTGACAAACCCAGAGACCCCAGCTTTTGGGATAAGAATTTACAATTTGACAAAAACTGCTGAGAAAATTGGAATCTAGTATGGAAGAAACTAGACATTGACCCACACCTAACACCGTATACCAAGAGAAGGTCAAAATGGATTCATGATCTAGACACAATGATATTATAAACAAATTAGAAGAATATAGGATGGTTTATCTCAGATCTGTGGAGGAAGAAGGAATTTGAGACCAAAGAAGAACTAGAGATCATTATTAATCACAAAATAGATAATTTTGACTATATCAAGTTAAAAAGTTTTTGTACAAACAAAAAGAATTCAGAAAAGATTAGAAAGGAAACAATAAACTGGGAAAATATTTTTACATTCAAAGGTTCTGACAAAGGCCTAATTTCTAAAATATATAGAGAATTGACTCAAATTTATAAGAATTCAAGCCATTCTCCAATTGATAAATGGTCAAAGGATATGAGCAATTTTTAGATGAAGAAATTAAAACTATTTCTAGTCATATGAAAAGGTGCTCCAAATCACTATTGATCAGAGAAATGCAAATTAAGACAACTCTGAGATACTACTACTCACCTGTCAGATTGGCTAAGATGACAAGAAAAGATAATGATGAATGTTGGAGGGGATATGGGAAAACTGGGAGACTGATACATTGTTGGTGGAACTGTGAATGGATCCAACCATTCTGGAGAGCAATTTGGAACTATGCTCAAAAAGTTATCAAACTGTGTATACCCTTTGACCCAGCAGTTTCTACTGGGCTTATATCCCAAAGAGATCTTAAATGAAGGAAAAGGATCCACATGTACAAAAATGTTTGTGGCAGCCCTTTTTGTAGTGTCTAGAAACTGGAAACTGAATGGATGCCCATCAGTTGGAGAATGGATGAATAAATTATGGTATATGGATGTTATGGAATATTATTGTTCTGTAAGAAATGACCTGTAACAAGGTGATTTCAGAGAGGCCTGGAGAGACTTGCATGAACTAATGTTAAGTGAAATGAGCAGAACCAGGAGATAATTATATACAGAACAAGACTATACAATGATCAATTCTGATGGACATGGTTCTCTTCAACAATGAGATGATTCAAAACAATTCTAATTGTTCAGTGATGAAGAGAGCAATTTACACTCAGAGAGAGGAGAAAGGACCATGGGAAGTGAGTGTGGACCTATATATGTACATATATATACATATGTATATATATGTACATATATATACATATATATATGTGATTTAACATATATTTAAACATTAAAAAAAGATAGTGGGAATATATTTACTACCTCAGATTCTGAGGGGTTTAAAGGGAATCATATCTCATAATGCTTCCTCACAGAATGGTATTTTCTAGATGTATTCATTCTGAGAGTGGCCAATAAGACAACTTATGGTTCATTCTTGTATACCTCTAGAATTTCCCCCCCCACACACACCCAATTATCCTTTGTCTGTATTTGAATTTTGGTGAGGGATAGTTTTTGAAGATGTGTAATAGGATATTAGTACATTAGATTATCAACTAGATAATTGATATTTTAAAAAGATTTACATCTAATATCTTTTTGGTTTTACCTTCTCTACATTTCCTTGGTTATTCCTTTTTCTGCCTCTCAGAGAGCTATCCCATTCATAAAAAGAGAAAGAGGAGGGAAAAATATCAAAACCAATCAACACATCAAAAAAATCTGGTGCTATATGCACTATTTAATAATTATGGACAACCCTTTCTCCACTTCTGTAGAGGAGTATAGTAGAGGTATCTTCTCTTCTCTGGGACCAAGCTTATTCATTCAATTTCAGTTTTTTTTGTAATTTTTTCCGTCATTCATTTCAATTTTTTTTTCTGAGCTCCAATCCCATATCAATAACGGCCACTGGACAACTCAAACCATATATCCCATCAGATATTTTAAACTTAACATATCAGAAATTGAACTCAATGTCATTCCCCAACCTACAAGCCCACTCTTCTTGTAAACTTTCATATGAATACTGAGGGTACCATCATTTATCCAGTAACTTAGGCTCACCACTTTTGTGTCAAATTCAATTCCTAATTCTCACTCAGACATCTATATCCATTCTATTGCCAAATCTTTCCATTTCTACTTTCATAATCTATCTCTGATACATTCCGATCTCTATTTGCACAATCAATACTCTCTCATGTTTTTGTAGTTTTCAATCTTAGCTCAAAGCCTGAAGCAAAATATGCTATTGAAAATGAATTGCATACGAGCAGAACCAGGAGATCATCATATACAGCAACAGCAGTATTACGTGATGATCAATTCTGATGGACATGGCTCTCTGCAACAAAGAATTGTCTCAAACCAGTTCCAGTTGTTCACTGAAGAAAACCACATATGGGATTTGAAATATGGACCACAACATAACATATTCATGATCTCTATTGATATTTGCTTGCATTGTGTTGCCTTTCTCTGATTTTCTTTTTTTTCTTGTAGATAGGATTTTTCTTGCATAACTTGTCAAGTAATTCAACATTATTAACATGTCATGGACTTCCTGCCATTTAGGGGAAGGGAGGGGACTGGGGGTAAAATTTGTAATGGAAAGCTTTGTAAAGATCAATGCTGGGGAACTACCCATACATATGTTATACAAATAAAAAGCTTTAATAAAAAAAAGAAAATGAATTGCATTGAATTACACTGGAAAATTTATTCCTCTGAGATTTGCTACTTAAATTGTATTTCCTGGGTACTTAGCTAAATAAAAAAAACCAAAAAAACTAATGGACTGGAGTATCTTTTCCAATCCTCTAAGCAATAAATCTCATTAAATTTGAGGAGGGTTTGGTAACGTGGAAACTACTAATAATCAGGAGATTTGGATTGCCAAGTGTTGTCTCTGCCATGCAGTAGTTGTTCAACTTTGGGCAAACTTTAAGAATGGCAACCATAACCCAGATTTTCTGGAATAGTCACCATTTCAAAAAAAAAAAAAAAAAAAAAGAAACATCCTTTGTTTAACCATCCATGGTTTTGTGTTTATTTGGAAAAAATAATCATTATATCTTTAGAGAATTGCAAAATAGACTTCTCTAGACCTTAGTTTTTTCATCTGTAAAGTCTTAGTTTCTAAGTATTCTTTCCTTCTCTAAAATTATTATTTCATTTTATTTTATTGCCTCTATGACTTGAATTCTGATAATAAGATTTTGGTCCTCAACCATGATGAAAGGATGGTGACCTTAAAATTATGAGGATTATAGCTTGAATGTAGGCTCTTGGCTAAGGGGGTTATAATTGGGACACCAATTGCCTCATCCCCCAAATCTGCAAAGTCTAGTTATTGTTCTAGCTAGATTTCTAATTCTCTCACAGGCAAATCCAGTCAATTCCAATGTATTTGCTTTCTGATTGTAGGAAGACTGGCTTTAGTGATCTAGTATTAAGGGTTATAACTACTATTTGACTTGAAGAGAAAAGAAGTAAGTGGGATGGTCAGCTCTAGATCCTAGCACACTATCTGCCAAATTATGGGTGCTAAATAATTGTTGATTAATTATATGCTTTCAACTAGAAAAAAAAAGGAAAAGGCAGTATTAATCCATAAGCACAATACTTTTAGAAAAACCCACACAAAAATAGCCACACAAAACCCTTTAAGTTTAAGCCACCCTCCACATTGGAAAAAGAACCTTATTTTAACAAAGAGTTAAAAGTTAGATATTGGCTAGGAAAATAAACAAATAAAAACCTTTACATGACTCTCTTCAACAATGAAATGCTTCAAACCAGTTCCAATTGTTCGGTGAAGAGAGCCATATACACCCAGAGAGAGGGATGTGAAATGTGGACCACAACATAACATTTTCATGTTCTCTATTGAGGTTTGCTTGCATTGTATTTCCTTTATCAGATTATTCTTTCTTGTAGATACGATTTCTCCTGCACAAAAAATGATGCAATAACTATACATATATTCGATTTCTTAAGTATTCTAGTATAATTATCATGTAGTGGATATCCTGCCATCTAGGGGAGGGGCGGGGAGTAGGGGGGAAAAATTTGTAACAGAAAGCTTTGTAAGGGTTAATGTTTAGGAATTACCCATACATATGTTTTGCAAATAAAAAGTATTAATAAATTAAAACAAACAAACAAACAAACAAAAACAAATAAAAACCATTTCTGATTATAGAAAGTTACTATGGTTACAAGGAAGATCAAAACACTCAGAAGATGATAACAAAGTCAAAACTCCTACATCAAAACCCTCCAAGAAAAACAAGAACTAGGTTCCAGCCATGGAAGACATCAAAAGTAATTTTGAAAAGTGAGTAAAAGAGATAGAGGAAAAATTAGAAAAATAATTGAGAGTGATGCAAAAAGAAATACAAGAAACTAATGAGAAGAATGCATTAAAATGCAAAATTAGTCAAATGGGAAAGAAGGTACAAAAGTTCACAGAGGCAAGCAATTCTTTAAAAATTAGAATGACCCAATGACTTTATGAAAAATCATGATACAATACAGCAATGACCCAAAAATGAAAAAAAAAAAAAGAATTATGTCATTCGAAAAACAACTGGCCTGGAAAATGGATTCAGGAGAGACATTTACATTGGCGGGGAAGAGGGGGAGAAGAAGGGAAGTGAGTGAATCTTACTCTCATCAGAATAAACTCAAAGAGGAAATAACATACACACTCAATAGAGGTATAGAAGTCTACATTATCATGCAGAAAATTAGGAGGGGAATGGGATATAGAAAAGTAGGAGGCTAATAAAAGAGAGGAGGGGAGTGGTCAGTAACAAAACATTTTTGAGGATGGCCAGGGCGAAAGGATAGAGAGAATAGAATAATTGGTGGCGGGATACATCTAGCAAAACTAATTATAAAAAGAATTTGAAAACAAGTTTCTCTGATAAGGCTTTATTTCTCAAACATATAGGGAACTGAATCAAATTTACAAATAAAAAAAGATATATCCCAATTGATATTATTAAGTAGAGTGCTACTTTAACAAAAAATTAAAAGCTGGGTATTAGAGAAGAAAATGAGCAGACATTTCTAACCATAGAAAGTTACTATTGTTACAAGGAAGATCAAAAAACACTCATATAGCAGGATGATAGCATGTCAAAGATGATAAAAAAGTCAAAACTCCTATATCCAAAGCCTCTAAAAAAAAGAATTGGGCTCAAGTTGTGGAAGAGCTCAAAAGGGATTTTGAAAAGCAAGTAAAATTGATAGAGGAAAAATTATAAAAAGAATTTTTTAGTGTAAAGTGCAAGTCACATCAATTAATATATATTATTAAATTAATAAATAAAATATAATATATATTGTTAAATTAATATATTATTAAATATGATATATGCTCAAAGGGTTATACATTCATTTATATCCTTTGAACTAACAATATTATTATTAGGAGGGTGAAGCCAAGAAGGCGGAGTGAAGACATGACTCTGTGACCTCCTCTGACCTTCTCTCAAACCAACAGCAGATTAAGTCTCTAAACTGATTTTTAAGTCAAAGAACGCACAAATATTTGGACTACAACACATTACCAGAAGGAGTTACCTTGGAAGAGCTCCAGAGCAGGTCTGTTTCAGATGGGCAGGGGGTCAGGCAGTTTGCCAAGCTCAGATAGCAGCTCTGGGAGACAGGGCAGGGAGCCAGGTGGATTTCAACATGGCAGATTTTAAGCACTGGGAAGTATTTGGGAGGCTTTGGAAGTTAATCAATAGAACAGCCCCAGAGCAAATTAAAGCCGCTGCCTCTCCTCTGCTTTAAACAGACCTCAAGCTTTTTTTTTTTTTTTTAAATTAAAGCTTTTTATTTAAAAAATGTATGTATGGGTAGTTCTTCAACATTGAACCTTACAAAGCTTTCCATTACAAATTTTTCCCTCCTAGTCCCCTCCCCTCCCCTAGATGGCAGGAAGTCCACTATATGCTAATTATATTAAAATACCTGACAAGTCAAATATATGTATACATATTTCCACACATCTTGCTATGCAAGAAAAATCATATCTACAAGAAAAAAAAAATCCGAGAAAGGAAACCCAATGAAAGCAAACATCGATAGAGAGCATGAAAATATTATGCTGTGGTCCACATCTCATATCCCTCTCTCTGGGTGTATATGGTTTTCTTTACTGAACAATTGGAACTGGTTTGAAACATTTCATTGTTGAAGAGAGCCATGTCCATCAGAAATGATCATCATATAGTATTGTTGTTGCCATGTATAATGATCTCCCGGTTCTGTTCATTTCACTCAGCATCAGCTCATGCAAATCTCTCCAGGCCTCTCTGAAATCATCCTGCTGGTCATTTCTTACAAAACAATAATATTCCATCACATTCAGATACCATAATTTATTTAGCCATTCTCCAATTGATGGGTATCCATTCAGTTTCCAGTTTCTAGCCACTACAAAAAGGGATGCAACAAACATTTTTGCACATGTGGGTCCCTTTCCTTCCTTTAAAATCTCTTTGGGATCTAAGCCCAATAGAAGAAACACTGCTGGGTCAAAGGGTATGCACAGTTTGATCACTTTCATAGTTCCAAATTGCTCTCCAGAATGGCTGGATCTGTTCATAGTTCCACCAACAATGTATCAATCTTGCAGTTTTCCCACATCCCCTCCAACATTTGTCATTATCTTTTCCTGTCATTTTAGCCAATCTGACAGGTGTGTAGTGGTACCTCACAGTTGTCTTAATTTGCATTTCTCTGATCAATAGTGATTTGGAGCACCTTTTCATATGACTAGAAATGGTTTTAACTTCATCATCTGAAAATTGTCTGTTCATATCCTTTGACCATTTATCTATTGGAGAGTGGCTTGAATTCTTATAAATATGAGACAATTCTCTATATATTTTAGAAATGAGGCCTTTGTCAGAATTCTTAAATGTAAAGATGATTTCCCAATTTATTGCTTCCCTCCTAATCTTGTCTGCATTAGGTTTGTTTGTACAAAAACTTTTTTAACTTAATATAGTCAAAATTATCTATCTTGTGTTCAATTAAGAGTTCCAGTTCTTCTTTGGACATAAATTTATTCCATCTCCACAGGTCTGAGAGGTAAACCATCCTATGTTCTTCTAATTTGCTTATAATATCACTCTTTATATCTAGATCATGAATCCATTTAGATCTTATCTTGGTATGTGGTGTTCGATGTGGGTCAAGCCCTAGTTTCTTCCACACTAGTTTCCAATTTTTCCAGCAGTTTTTGTCAAATAGTGAGCACTTTTCCCAGAAGCTGGCGTCTTTGGGTTTATCAAACACTAAATTGCTATAGTTATTGCCTAGTTTGTCCTGTGATCCTATCCTATGCCACTGATCGACTACTCGATTTCTCAGCCAGTATCAAATGGCTTTGATGACTGCTGCTTTATAATATAGTTTTAGATCTGGTACCGCAAGGCCATCTTCATCGCCTTTTTTTCATTAATTCCCTTGAAATTCTTGACCTTTTTTTCTTCCAAATGAACTTTGCTACTATTTTTTCTATATTTGTAAAATAATTTCTTGGGAGTTTGATTGCTATGGCACTAAATAAGTAAATTAGTGTGGGTAGCATTGTCATTTTTATTATATTCACTCTGCTGAAGCTTTTAAAAATTTTTTTGTTTTTTTTGCTGAGGCAATTGGGATTAAGTGACTTGCCCAGGGTCACACATCTAGGAAGTATTAAGTGTCTGAGACCAGATTTGAACTCAGGTCCTCCTGACTTCAGGGCTGGTGCTCTGTCCACTGCACCACCTAGATGCCCCGAAGCTTTTTTCTTAAATGAATAAAAAAACAGAAAAGAACTCTCACCACGGACAGCTTTTATGAAGAGAGAGAAGGGCAGACCTCAGATCCTGAAGTTCATAAAGGTAAAGCAATTCCAGAGGAAGCCACAAAGGGAGATATGACCTTTTCCCTATTTCACAAGGCTTTCCTGGAAGATTGCCTAAAGAATCTCAAAAAAGAGTTAGAAGAAAAATGGGGAAATTAATTGACATCATTGCAAGAAGGATATAATGCCTTAGAAAAGAAATATGAAAAAGACACCAATTCACTGAGAAACAAAATTGGTGAAATAGAAAAAGTATGCAATGAACAAATTGGCCAATTGCAAAAGGAGCTTAAAAAGGTAACTGAAAAAAACAATACATTAAAAATTAGAATTGAACAAATTGAAATGAATGAATCAATAAGACATCAAGAATCAGTTAAAAAAAACAAAAAAAATTAAAAATAGAAGAAAATATGAAATATCTCCTAGGAAAAACAACTGACCTGGAAAATAAATCTAGGAGAGACAATCTAAGGATAATTGAACTTCCTGAAAGCCATGATGAAAAAAAGAACCTAGATGCTATATTCCAGGAAATTATGAAAGAAAACTGCCCTGATATTTTAGAATCAGAAGGCAAAATCACCATTAAAACAATTCACCGATCTCCTCCTGAAAGAGACCCCAAAATTAAATTCCCAAAGAATATCATGGCTAAATTTCAGGACTATTGCACCAAGGAAAAGATATTGCAAGCAGCTAGAAAGAAACAATTCAAATAGCAATGAACTGTTATTAGAATTATCCAAGATCTGTCAGCCTCTACATTAAAGGATCAAAGGGCTTGGAACCAAATATTCCGAAAGGCAAAAGAACTTGGATTACAGCCAAGAATAAGCTATCTAGCTAGAATGAGTATTATCTTCCAGGGAAGAAGATGGACATTTAATGATACAGGTGAAATTCACCTATTTCTAATGAAAAGACCAGATCTGAACAAAAAATTTGACCTCCAAACACAGAATTCAAGAGAAGCATAAAAAGGTAAAAAGGAAAGAACTCTTGAGAACTGTTTCTACTATGGGTATACTTAAAGAATGGGGGTATAATTTGATTTTACTTTGAAAATATGAAAAAGAATCTAGAAGTGGGAGGGGCATCATATTGGAAAAAGAGGGAAAAGGAGGTAAAATAAGGTAAAAAAAGGAGGTAAACATCTCATGAAGAGGCAAAGAAAACCTAATATAATTGAGGGAAAGAAGGAAGGGTGATGAGCATTGTGTGAATATTACTCTCATCAGATTGGGCTCTAAGAGTGTATCAGACCTATTTGGTTTCACAGAGATACTTGTCCTTCCATATAGGGAAGTAGGAGGGAAAGGAGGAAAAGAAAGGGAACGACTAATAGAAGGGAAAACAGAAGAATTAGGAGAAAGGTATAAAAAAAGGGGGGAGGGGCTCTAAAGGAGGGAAGAGTGTTTGAGAGAGGTGGCCATCAAAAGCAAAATACTGGGGAGGGGGAAGGGAGAAAGAAGAAAGGAAAGAGAAAAATATAACTTTGGGTAAATAAGATGGCAGGAAATACAGAATTAGTTATTGTAACTATGAATGTGAATGGGATGAACTATCCCATAAAACTGAAGTGGATTAAAAGCCAGAATTCAACAATATGGTGTTTACAAGAAACACATCTAAAGCACAGAGATACATATAGAGTGAAGGTGAAGAGCTGGAGCAGAATCTATTATGCTTCAGGTGAACAAAAAAAAGCAGGGGTAGCAATCCTGATCTCAGACCAAGTAAAAGCAAAGATAGATCTAATTAAAAGAGATAAGGAAGGAAACTATATTTTTCTAAAGGGTACCATTGATAATGAAACAATATCAATACTAAACATATATGCACAAAGTAGTATAGCATCCAAATTCCTAGAGGAGAAGTTAAAAGAGATACAAGAAGAAATAGCAAAACTATACTAGTAGGATATCTCAACCTTGCTCTCTCAGAATTAGATAAATGAAACCACAAAATAAATAAGAAAAAAGTTAGGGAGGTAAACAAAATGTTAGAAAAGTTAGGTATGATAGGTCTTTGGAGAAAATTGAATGGAGACAGAAGGGAGTTTACTTTTTTCTCAGCGGTTCATGGAACTTATACAAAAATTGACCATGTGTTAGGGCATAAAAACCTCAAAATCAAATGCAGAAAGGCAGAAATTGTAAATACATTTTTTTCAGTCCATATTGCAATAAAAATCACATGTAATATAAGGCCAGGAGAAAATAAACCAAAACTTAATTGGAAATTAAATAATCTAATCCTAAAGAATTGATGGGTGAAAGAAAAATCATAGACACAATAATTTCATCCAGGAGAATGACAATAATGAGACAACATACCAAAACTTGTGGGATACAGCCAAGACAGTTATAAAGGGTAATTTTATATCTCTAGATGCTTATTTGCATAAAACAGACAAAGGAAAGATCAATGAATTGCACTTACAATTTTAAAAAAGCTAAAAAAAGAATAAATTAAAAACCCTCAATTAAATACCACGTTGGAAATTCTGAAAATAAAAGGGGAGATTAATAAAATTGAAAATAAGAAAACTATTGAGTTAATAAATAAAACTGAGTTGGTTTTATGGAAAAAAACCCAACAAAATAGATAAGCCTTTAGTTAATTTGATTAGAAAAAGGAAAGAGAAAAATCAAATTGTTAGTCTCAAAAATGAAAAGAGAGAACATTCCACCAAAGAAGAGGAAATTAGAGCAATAATTAGGAGTTACTTTGTCCAACTTTATGCCAATAAATTTGATAATCTAAATGAAATGGAGGAATATCTGCAAAAATATAGATTGCCCAGGTTAACAGAAGAGGAAATAATTTATTTAAATAGCCCCATTAAAAAAAAGAAATAGAATAAGTTATTAATCAACTCCCTAAGAAAAAATCTCCAGAGCCAGATGGATTGACATGTGAATTCTACCAAACATTCAAAGAACAATTAATTCCAATACTACACAAACTATTTGAAATGATGGGGAAAGAAGGTGTACTACCAAATTCCTTCTATGATACAGATATGGTGCTGATAGCTAAACCAGATAGGGTGAAAACAGAGAAAGAAAACTATAGACCAATTTCCCTAATGAATATTGATGCAAAAAATCTTAAATAAGATATTAGCAATAAGATTACAGAAAGTCATCCCCAGAATAATACACTATGATCAGGTAGGATTTATAACAGGAATGCAGGGCTGGTTCAATATTAGGAAAACTATCAGCATAATCAATGTTATTAATAACCAAACTAAGAAAAATAATATGATTATCTTAATAGATGCAGAAAAAGCATTTGATAAAATCCAACACCCATTCCTATTAAAAATAGTAGAGAGTATAGAAATAAGTGGGCTTTTCCTTAAAATGATCAGTAGCATCTATTTAAAACCATCAGCAAGCATCATTTGTAATGGGTACAAATTAGAACCATTCCCAATAAGATCAGAAGTGAAACAAGGCTGCTCACTGTCACCATCACTATTTAATATTCTATTAGAAATGTTAACTTTGGCAGTAAGAGAAAAAAATGATTAAGGGAATTAGAGTAGGTAATGAGGAAGCCAAATTATCACTCTTTGCAGATGATATGATGGTATACTTAGAGAACCCTAGAGACTCAAAAAACTGCTAGAAACAATTCACAACTTTAGCAAAGTTGCAGGATACAAAATAAATCCACATAAGTCATCAGCATTTTTATATATTACCAACGAAGTTCAGTAGCAAGAAATACAAAAAGGAATTCCATTCAAAATAATTGTAAATAGTATAAAATATTTGGGAATCACTCTGCGAAGGAAAAGGCAGGAACTATATGAACTAAACTACAAAACACTCTCCACATAAATAAAGTCAGACCTATCACTTGGAAAAATATCAAATGCTCATGGGTAGGCCGAGCGAATATAATAAAAATGACAATACTACCCACGGTAATTTACTTATTTAGTGCCATACCAATCAAACTCCCAAGAAATTATTTTACAGATCTAGAAAAAATAGTAGCAAAGTTCTTCTGGAAGAACAAAAGGTCAAGAATTTCAAGGGAATTAATGAAAAAAAATGCTGATGAAGATGGCCTTGCTGTACCAGATCTAAAACTATATTACAAAGCAGAGGTCATCACAACCATTTGATACTGGCTAAGAAATAGAGTAGTCAATCAGTGGAATAGGATAGGATCACAGGACAAACTAGCCAATAACTATAGCAATCTAGTGTTTGATAAATCCAAAGACCTCAGCTTCTAGGATAGGAAATCACTATTTGACAAAAACTGCTGGATAAAGTGGAAACTAGTATGGAAGAAATTAGGGCTTGACCTACACCTAACACCACATACCATGATACGATCTAAATGGGTTCATGATTTAGACATAAAGAGTGATATTATAAGCAAATTAGAGGAACATAGGATAGTTTATCTCTTAGACCTGTGGAGAAGGAAGGAATTTGTGTCCAAAGAAGAACTGGAACTCTTAATTGAACACCAGATAGATAATTTTGATTATATTAAGTTAAAAAGTTTTTGTACAAACAAACCTAATGCAGACAAGATTAGGAGGGAAGCAATAAATTGGGAAATCATCTTTACATTTAAGAGTTCTGACAAAGGCCTCATTTCTAAAATATATAGAGAATTTTCTCATATTTATATGAATTCAAGCCACTCTCCAATAGATAAATGGTCAAAGGTCAAAATTTTCAGATGAAGAAATTAAAACTATTTCTAATCATATGAAAAGGTGCTCCAAATCACTATTGATCAGAGAAATACAAATTAAGACAACTCTGAGATACCACTACACACCTGCCAGATTGGCTAAGATGACAGGAAAAGATAATGATGAATGTTGGAGGGGATGTGGGAAAACTGGGACACTGATACATTGTTGGTAGAACTGTGAATGGATCCAACCATTCTGGAGAGGAATTTGGAACTATGCTCAAAAAGTTATCAATCTGTGTGTACTCTTTGACCCAGCAGTGTTTCTATTGGGCCTATATCCCAAAAAGATCTTAAAGGAAAGAAAAGGATCCACATGTACAAAAATGTTTGTGGCAGATCTCTTTGTAGTGGCTAGAAACTGGAAATTGAATGTATGTCCATCAATTGGAGAATGGCTGAATAAACCATGGTATATGAATGTCATGGAATATTATTTTTCTGTAAGAAATGACCAGCAGGATGATTTCAGAGAGGCCTGGAGAGACTTGCATGAACTGAAGCCAAGTGAAATGAGCAGAACCAGGATATCAATATACATAGCAACAACAAGACTATATGATAATCAGTTCTGATAGACATGATTCTCTTCAACAATGAGATGTTTCAAACTAGTTCCAGTTGTTCAGTGATGAAGAAAGCCATACACACCCAGAGAGAGGCCTATGGGATCTGAGGGTGGACCACAACATAGCATTTTCATGCTTTCTATTGATGTTTGTTTACATTATGTTTTCCTTCTCAGATTTTTTTCTTATAAATCCAAATTTCTTGTACAGCACGATAACTATAAATATGTATACACATAAAAAATAAAAAATAAAGAACTGCCTTTCTCTGTGAAAAATAAAATAAAATAAAATGGAAAAAACAATATTATTATTATTAGACATGAAAACCAAAGATGATTTTCAAAAAGGTAAAAAATAAAGGGACCTATATGTGCAAGAATATTTGTAGCAGTTCTCTTCTCAGGGCAAAGAATTGAAAATGGAGGGATACCTATCAATTGGGGAATGGTTGAATAAATTGTGATCCATAATTGTCATGGAATATTATTGTTCTATGGGAAATGATGAGCAGAATGCTCTTGGAAAAAAACTCTGGAAAGCCCTTCATGAACTCAGGCAAATTGAAATGTACTATATAAAAAATAATAGTAATATTATGGGATGAAGATGGCTTTACTATTCTCTGCAGTGCAATGATTCATGACAACTCTGAAGGACTTATAATGAAAAATCCTATTTATACCCAGAAAATAAACTGATTGTGTCTGAATATAGATGAAACATTAAAAAAATATCAATGCCTTCAGGACAGGGATTGTTTTTACTTTTCTTTGTATCCGCAATCCTTACGGTAGTGCCTGCCACTTAGGAAGTACTTAATAAATGCTATTGGTTGATTTTTTTTTAATACTTAGGAAGGAGAGACTATTTAGGAGAAGAGTGTGATCAAGAGTACCAAAGAGTAGTCAAGAATGAGGATTGAGTAAAAGTTATTCAATGTGGCAGTTTGTAATTATGTAAGAAAATTCCATTAATCTTTTCATTTCATTAGATCTAGTTCTCTCATTACTTGCATTTACCCCAATGAGATCACAGATAAAAAGAAAGGCACAATGAGTACCAAAATATGAATAAAAGCACTTTCATGGTTAAAAAAAAAGTAGCTCAGCCTCAATTGGTACAAGCATTGTATCTATGAAATGGTAATATTATCCTTCAAATTCACAATGCATAATTTTATTGTGCTAGAGTCAATTTTATTTTATATAATCATAACTTTGAATAGTGTGACTTCCCCTTCATGATATTAATTATTCATTTTAATCAAGACAGATTCATTATTCACACTAATCAAGACCTAATTGTAAGTACCTCCTACTTTGAGAATGGCTGAACTAAGTCTGGTATATTAAAAAAATGGAATATCATTATAACAAAAGAAATTATTAATTAGAAAAATTGTAAGAATTCTTCAAGAATTCAAGAGTAAGTTATGCTAAGCCTTTTCCAGAACTAAGCCCACAATGAGGTACGCACACACACGCACTCTCTCTCATAGTGTCTTCCCTTTAATGGTGTCTTTCTCCTTACTATAGCTAACACTACTTAATCTCCTAAATTCCTTTATGGACTTAATATTCCAGTCAATGACATGCTCAGCATATTTTTTTTTTAAAGAAAGAAATGTGATAAGACCTGGAAATGATAAAAAATATATAACTTCAAAAATATAAATTTTAAGGGCAGTGAAATGTATCTGAAATCAAGTTAAATGTAATGATTAATTTTGGTTCAGAATTAAATCATGAAATTTACCCAGTCCCTGTAAAGCTGTTGAAAGCTATGAGTGTGGAATATTTCAAATATCAGTTGCAATCACTAGATTTATGTAACTATTTCTCTCTGCAACACATGCCTTTTGTGAGAGTGTAGTCACATATATATAGCAAATAAAGGCATCAATAAGTTTACAAAAACAGGATTGATGAGGAAGAAAAAAATGGGGAAGTTTAACTAGAGAAATTAATTTTTTTGCATTGAATTTGAGAGCATAATAAATCATGGATAAAAAGAATGAACCAATGAATGAATTAAATATTTATATTGTGTTTACTAGATGATGGCACTGTACTAAATGCTATAGGAACAAAAACAAAAGATAAACTTCTATTCTCAAAATGTTTATATTTTAATTAGGGAAAACAGCACATAAAAAGCAATAGTAGCAAAGTAGATATATTTTGGTTTGGTAAATCACAGGTGACTTACATTAGTAAATCCACAGGGGAATAGATTAACATACCTTTTCCAGTAGTGACCACATCAATTTAGTTATTCCCATATCTATATATCTATATCTATGTACATATGTAAATATATATGTACAGATATGTATATATATATACATGCACACATATATGTATATATATATACACTACACACACAAATACATTCCCCTTACCCATTATAAGTTAAGCTTCTTGAGATTGGGTATTTTTTCATTGCTTATATTTGCATTCTAAGCACTTAGTATAGTGCCTAGAACATAGAATGTACTAAATACATATAGATTGATTCACTGATTGTGGCTAGATCTAGAACAATAATTAAGTGGAAAACTCAGACTTAAATTTGTCATTTGATTCTTGTGTGACCTTGATGGGAATTTTGATTTCCTTTATTGCACTCTTGATTTTCTAAATTTAAAAAATGGGAATTTTATGATCTTTCTACTCATATGCCTTACCTGATTGCTGAAGAAATAAAACAGTGGCAATGAAGTCCCTTAAAATCAGGGGATTAAGTAATCTAGCAAACATAAGATTTCCATGCTTTTAAATTTTAAAGAAGTACTCAACCCAATTTCATGTTCTTTGAAAATTTAAGAAAGAGGTAACAAAATGATTTTAATGCTCCCTTTGCCTACTTGTAATTAATGTGAGAAAACTGAATTTATTCACATTTTAAAAATGTCTTTTGGAGTCAAGGCATGGAACTAATTATGAGAAATTAAAAATGAAATGGAGAAAAACAGCACACTTTGCCCAACTGAACTTAATGAGCTATGAAACCACAGGTGTGAGAATAACAAGTTTTATTCAGACCCTTCAGATATTATTTTTAATAATATTGGCAGCTACTCCCAGGCCATCATATAATTACATAATTAGATACTCTTTAAAGCTGTGTGTTATTTGTTCCTGATAAAGAAGTGTGCTTTCTCCCCATCACTGATGTCTATCATGTAATAATTATGCTCACACAGAAAGGCCAGATGTTAGAAAATCATCACTTTCCATTTACGCATTAGTAAAATGCTGCCCTGTATTTAAAGGAGACAGTTTTTTAAACAAAGTAAATTCATCTGGGTTTTATTATCACAATTCATTCAGCAGACATGAGTTATCCCAATATAGCAACTGTAGTTTCTTTTATAATCAAATTAATTTTAGATTATCAGTAACAAAATTTTAGGATCATTGATTATTTGTCATCTTATTTTCTTATTTACAAACTCTGATCTGAACCACTTTTGAGACTTCTGTAGAATACCATACTTAATAAACAAAAATAACAATATCAATGCCAGTAACCCAGGGAATACTGATAAAGATTAAACAAGGGCTTTTTTTCACTTCAAAATTGTTCAGAGCTTGGCCATAATACCAAGTCCCAATTTAGGTAGTAAGAATGGGAGAATGAGTAAGCAAAATATATTCCTATAATACAGAGTCATTATGATACTAGGGACAACCAAGACACAAACACAGAAGCAGAGAATAAATCTAAAATGTCTATAGATGAAACTTTAAAGAAAAACATACCTTGGTCAAAGGTCAACTAGAATTCCTAGATGAAATGAAACAAGGATTTTAAAAGTATACTTTAAATGACATGAGAGCTTTAAAGGAACAAATTGTAAAAGCAGAATAATCTTTAAAGGAAAGACATGGAAGGCTACTTAACAGCTTTGTACAAGAATTCTATAACCTTAAGTAAAAAACTCTTAGAAAATTAGACTTGACCAAATAGAATTCAATGGCTTCATAAGATAAGAAATATTATAACAAAGTCAAAAGGAAAAAAAAATTAAGAGGAAAATATAAGATATTTCCTATAGAAACATCTAATCTGGGAAACAGAAGAAGAGATAATCCAATAACCATTTGAATCTCTGAAAAAACTGGTTGAAAAGAGAGCTTTGATATTTTAAGAAATCTTGAAAGAAAATTATCCAAATCTATTAGATCCAATGGGCAAAATGCAAAGAGAAATAATCCACTGATTACCTTTTTAAAGCAACTTTACTTGAAAAGTCTCAGGAATATTATAGTTAAAATCTAAAGCTTCTTTTTTGTTTTTTAATATTGCAAGTATTCATGAAGAAAGAGTTCAAGGACTAAGGAACCACAATCAGAGTGTTTTGATATCTAGCTGCTACATCATTGAAAGAGTAGAGTTTGGGATGATATTCCAAAAAAAGTAAAATATATATGCTTACAAAAAAACTTATCCAGCAAAATGAATATAATCCAATTAGCAGATCAAAAGGAAATATTTTTATCAATTAGTTTCTTTGAGGACTGTTTAATTTTGAGTACTTTATTCACATGTTCTATGTTCATGAACATACACTTCAATTTATACTCTATTTGAAGGTAATGTGCATTTAAATATAATAATTATAGCTAACATTTATGTAGTGTTTTAGAATTATGATCTCATTTGATCTTCACAACAATGATGGGAGGTGGGTGCTACTATTATCCACTTTTAACAGTGAAAAAACTGAGTCAGACAGAGATCAAGTACCCTTCAGGTTTCAGCTTAATATTTTTGAAGTCTGACACACTCTTGTTTTTTTGTTTTTAAATTTTGAATTTAAAAAAATCCTATGTTGACATTAAACAATTAAAAGAAGCAAGAAAATGCTCATAACGTATGCATAGCCACACACATGGTCCTGGAAAAAGAGGAATATGGAAATTAAATGGGGTAAATTACATCTCATGAAGAGGCAAAAAAGACCTAGTACAATTGAGGGAAAGAAGGGAAGGGGGTGAATATTGTGTGAACCTTACTTTCATTGAATTTGCCTCAAAGAGAGAATTTCAGACATATTTAGCTTCACATAGAAGTTTGTCTCACTTTCTAAGGAAGTAGGAAAGGAATGGGGAATGGAAAGAGAAAAATATAATTTTGGGAAAATAAGATGGTGGGAAAACATGTTTAATCATGAATGTGAATGGGATGAATTCTCCCACAAAATGGAAGCAAATAGCAAGACTGGATCAAAAACCAGAATTGTACAATATGTTGTTTCTAAGAAACATATTTAAAGTAGAGTGATACATACAGAGTAAAGGTAAAAGGCAGGAGTAGAATTTATTATGCTTCAGCTGAAGTAAAAAGAAAGCAGGGGTAGCAATCCTAATCTACGATTAAGCAAAAGCAAAAATAGACTTAATTAAAAGATATAAGGAAGGAAATTACATTTTTATATGCATCAAATGGTATAGCATCTAAATTCCCAAAGGAGATCTGCAAGAAGAATTAGACAACAAAACTACACTAATGGGAACAAAACTATACTTGCTCGAATGTTTGTGGCAGCCCTTTTTGTAGTGGCTAGAAACTGGAAACTGAAGGGATGCCCATCAATTGGAGAGTGGCTGAATAAATTATGGTATATGAATGTTATGGAATATTATTGCTCTGTAAGAAACGACCAGCAGGACGATTTC